>CM028700.1:20899233-20958426 GCA_016771965.1 Brassica carinata | reverse complement strand
GGAATCTTCAGATTCCGGCGAAGTAAGACGACAAGGGCAATAGTAAGCCAGCGAAAAAGAAGGGTTTTTTTTCTTCTTCACCAAGAGCTCTGAGCTTCAGCACCGTTTTTCTCCTCAAAGTAACAAGAAGAATAAGAATATAATGATAGTCTCCGGCGAATGGAATCTTCAGATTCCGGCGAAGTAAGACGACAAGGGCAATAGTAAGCCAGCGAAAAAGAAGGGTTTTTTTTTTTTCTTCTTCTTCTTCCACTAATTCCAATGGTGCGTAACTGTGCGACTGTTAGATACTGTCTTTCTTTATTTTGACAGCCTAAATATTATCTGACGTGTCTTTGCACCATTGGTTTGTACAAAGAACACCTTTTGTTCGATGTAGTGATTATGAAAGTTAAAAGAATAAAAATGATTTTATCTTTTAAATCTCGAGAGAAAAAGGTGGAAAGTAAAAAATGATGACAGCCAATATATGCCAGTTATGCAGCTATGCCATCTCGTAGGCAGATGGATTATGAATGATGGACTCACCTTCTCTACAACACATATTACATACAATATTTGTCTAGTTTTTGAGCCCTTGAAATCTTGAATTATACAAAAGTAACATTATCTCCCATTATTATAAGATTTTATAATTTAATCAGTTTTGTAATAAAACACAAACTAAAAGACTAATGAAATACAAAGATTTGAAATAATTTGATTTTCAAAAAGTTTTTAGATTTTAGGATTTTAAATAATTTCATATAAAATCATGTGATCTAAATAATTATATTTTTAACTAAAAAACACATTAAAAAGTTTAAATGATATCTCCACATTTCAACCAATGCAAAATGTGAGATTTCTCTGTATTAATCTCTTTTGTTCACCATTTTTATAATCATTCTCCATATTTCATTTCGGGATAAATCACTATGACCAATTCCTAACATAAACAGAGGACTAAGGAGTTGTCTGCTTTGGCGGCTCATTGCTCTGTCTCCTCAACGCTCTCATAGTCTCAGCCCAGTTCTTAGCATCAGCAACAGCTCTTTCCCTCTCCAAATCTTCATCTTCTTCTACTTCTACTTCTACTTCTACTTCATTTACACTCAACATCCTCGTCGTCTCATTCGGTGAGCTCACCGCCACTGCAGCTTTCTTCTCCAACTCCACTCCCCTTCCATATCCAGTATTGCTCTCTTTCTTCTTCTTCTTCTTCCGCTCTATGAACTTAACTATGTTATCTAAAGCCTCCACCACTTCCTTGACCGTTGGCCTAGCGTTTGCATCTTCTCTCAAACACATATACGCCAACACAAGTGCTCTTTCCACAGCCTCTTCCAAGTAATGATGGCCCTGTATTGACAACATCGGATCTGCAATCTTTCTTATCTCTTGGTCCCTGAACAACGGCAGTGCCTGTCATAAAAAAAAACAATCATCATAAAAAACAATCTCTTTATGTTTTTTTTTGCTGTACAAATCAGAAGCATTCATTACCCAGTTCACAAGCAAACGTTTTGCACCCATGCATGCGTCCCCAATAGGTTTGCGTCCAGTGATAAGCTCCAACATCACAACTCCAAAGCTATAGATATCAGATTTCATCGTCAGCTTCCCCGTGCTGGCGTACTCCGGCGCGCAATACCCGTGAGTTCCCATCACTCTAGTGGAGACATGAGACATGTCACCACTCGGACCAAACTTCGCCAGCCCAAAATCAGAGAGCTTAGCTTTGTATCCGTGATCCAGCAATATGTTTGCGGTTTTCAAGTCTCTGTAGATCACAGGAGGTTGAGCCACGTTGTGAAGATACGCTAACCCTTTGGCTGATCCTAAAGCTATCTGCATCCTTGTGCTCAAATCTAAAACCTCTTCTTCAGATCCGTAACCTGACCATAACAAAAAAAAAAACAATATTCAAGATTTATTAATACTTTAATGAATAAGAGTATAGTTCTTCGCTTTACCGTGGATATGATCTTCTACGGATCCAAAAGGCATGTATTCATAAACGAGGAGTCTTTGGTCTCCTTCAGCGCAGTAACCGAACAATGTCACGAGGTGCTCGTGACGCAAGAGGGAGAGCATTAGGACCTCCACGAGAAACTCTTTGTCTCCTTGATGACCAGTTGTATCAAGCATCTTAACAGCCACATTCTTCAACTTTTTAAGACCAAATAAAAAACAAATCAGACATAAAACAGTTTTTTTTTTTTTTTAAATCACAAACTGTGGATGATTAGAGAGTAACCTGTCCAGGAGTAGTTTCTAACATTCCTTTGTAAACAGAACCGAAACCGCCACGTCCGATCATAGATTCGAGCCTGAAGTTGTTAGTAGCGGTGGCGAGTTCTCGGTATGTGAAACATTGAGTTGGCTTGCTAGGATCTTGCTGTGTTTCAGAATCCTGTGAAGCTCTTGCTGGATTATTAGCTACAGAAGAAGCAAACAGACAAAACACAATAAGATCAGTCTGTGTCACATCACATGCAACATGTAACACTGTCATCATCATCAAGTATAAAGAGAGAGACTTTGATCTATAAAGCATAAACCTTTACATGTGACACAGACTAATTAATAACAAAAAAACCGATTCTCTAATGATCTATTCAGAAGAAAAAGGAAGAGACTTTTTGATTCGATTCAACTAGATTCCGATGAATTTCAAGCATGAATGGAAAAAAAAAAGGAAAAGTGAGATGAGACCAGAAGAAGGAGAAGGTTGGTCAGGTCTGGAATTGTGATCGGAAAAGCCTTTGATGAGATTTGGATTCTTCGTCACGTCGTGTCTTCTCCTCGGACCAAAACACGAGCAACACGTCATTGTCTCCAAAAATTCGAATCTTTCCCTATCAAACACAATCAGAGATCAACGGACGATTCAAGTTTTCAGGGACCCAAAACAATGAAAAAACACGAAAAGGCGATAACTTTAAAGAGAATGTGGGTGTTGATAAGGAGGAGGATTTAGGATAAGAAGGGGAGGTTTTGTGGTGAATTTACGAGGAGAAGATTTTAGAGAATGATGGAAATGGGAATTCGAATAGGTTTGGAAGGGTTTTTGTTGTTTGGGGGGGAATGAAAGACACGTAATCTATACTACATAGAGAGAGAGCATGGGTGTGCTTCAAATTATGGTACGTTACACCATTTTGCTTCTTTCCTTAAGTTCCTTTCTACTCAACAATAACAAAATTAAATCGTTTCTTTTATGGTAATATATCGTACTATTTATTACTTTTTGTGGGTACTAGTAGTAGTATCCTACTGTATTAACTATCATTTGGAAGTTTATCATCATTTTGAACGATTCATTGTTTTAAAAAAAAAATGTATATAAACTCTTTCGCTTTATTATCAACCGTGTTCACACGCACATATGATTATCTAAAATGTGATTATGTTATCCAAGTTGGGAATAAATCTGCGGAGAAAAATACATTGAGAGATCTCAAATATTATATGATTTGTGTGTCTTCTATAAGAAGTACGATTTCACATTTTCTTTTAAAAAAGTGATTTTATATTTTCTAACAAAAAACTATGATTTACGTTTTTCCAAAAAAAAAAGTTTTTCTTTAAGAAACTATGATTATCTGATTTATATTTTTCTATAAGAAATATAATTTTACGTTGTTCCAAAAATTCGATTCATGTTTTCTCTATCAAAAATATAACAATGTATTTTTCTAAAATGTGATTCTATGTTTTTTGCCAAAAAAAGTTATTTTTATTTTCACCCCATACTAAGTTGGTCTTTTGTTCAATTAAACTACTTTTTTTTTGCTACGCAATTAAACTACTTTGTAGTATTTGAATATGAACATGACCCATTTGTAATATGAACATAATTAAACTACGCATCCATACTTTGTTTCTTCTGTCCATTTCTAAACTCTAAGCTAAGCAGCACCTACCTTGCAATTATAAACAGCAAACTAAGAACGACTAGAAGAATAGCTAACAAAAATGTCGTGAATCTGCATCGTAGAAATAAATTAAAAGTTAAAACAATTTGGGAATCAAATATACTATTAGGGAAAGTTTGATTTCACGAGATAATGTTCCATCTTTAACTCCTCACTCCTGACAACTGCTTTATTCCTCTCTTAGCAACTAAGAACCCATCACTAATAATAACTTCAAAAGTCTTATCTTGTGAGCTGTGCGTTAACGAGTATTTCGGTTTAATTAGTTCGGTTTAGCTCAGGAAGGGAAATCAGAAAATCAAATTGAGGAAATAACATCAGTGTTTGTACTTAAACCAAGAGTCTTGTTCTTTTTTTTTTTTAAACACAAACTTTCATTAAAACTCAAATTCAAATACTACAAAGCCAAAAGAGAATTAAACATCCTCTTGGAGACAATTCATGAACTACAATAGCAAATAGAATCAAGCATGATAAATCTTCAATTGACAGCGAATTCAATACCAAGCTTGAATGCGTCGATAAAATTTGCATGACAAAGTCGGACAGCTGAGAAATAGTCACAAGTGACGTTGAGAGACAGTCCTCACCAACGAAAAAAACCGAAGTAGTCTCGATTGCACCTTCAGGTCCCGTACATACCGCTACACAAGATAACAAACCGGTGAGTAAACTGAAATTAAAGCTCGGAAAAGAATCCGAGGTATTTTCTCCATTCATAGAAAGGAGACATGGTAGTGAAGTACTCTCCACAACAGAGGAAGAGGTGAGAGTTGTGCGCCGACAACATGATCTTACTAGTTTTTGATGGCTCAGGGCTGGACGCCGGAGTGGATTCCCACCTACATCGGACGCCAGATTTACAAACAGATGGCTGAAAGCTGTACGCCGGAGTGGATTCCCACCTACGTCGGACGCTAGAGTAACAGACAGTCGTGAGATAAGGTATGTTTGCGGTGGTTGATGGCATGAATCTTCAGGCGGTATACTACCGAGCTTAAACCATCTGAAGGGCGGAGGAGGGCAGACATGGGGGATGGAAAGGATGGAGCGAGGAAGAGAGATGTGGCTGGAGGATGATTGTCTTCTCAAACTTTTAAGGAACAGATCTGGTCACCGGAGTGGAGTCCCACCTGCATCGGTCGCCGGATTAACGTAAATTGAGTAAATTGTTGAGAGAGGAGCAGGTGAAGTGATGCTAGACCCGGCTCTGGTGAGACTCAAACCATCCAATGAGACAACAAAAACTTCAAGAGTCCTCGGCTTGAGTATAGTTGAAACGAGGAGGTTGATGACGTCACACGCTGGAGCCAACGAGGAGTGAGAGACCGAGAGAACCAGAAGGTTCTTCGGACCTACCAAAACGAGCTCGTGTTGATGTACTAACGGCACGATGAAGGTGAAGGTTTTGGATTGTGAAGGGGTGGCTCGATCCGGTGGATCCGGAGGCTCCGGCGGAGGTCGAGATTTCAGATCCGTAAGTTACACCATTTTGCTTCTTTCCTAAGTTCCTTTCTACTCAACAATAACAAAATTAAATCGTTTCTTTTATGGTAATATATCGCACTATTTATTACTTTTTGTGGGTACTAGTAGTAGTATCCTACTGTATTAACTATCATTTGGAAGTTTATCATCATTTTGAATGATTCATTGTTTTAAACTCTTTCGCGTTATTATCAGCCGTGTTCACACGCACATATATTATAAATCTAAAATGTTATGTGATCCAAGTTGGGAATAAATCTGTGGAGAAAAATACATTAAGAGATCTCAAACATTATATGATTTGTGTTTTTCTATAAGAAGTATGATTTCACCTTCTTTTTTTTTAAAGTGATTTTATCTTTTCTAACAAAAAACTATGATTTACGTTTTTCCAAAAAAAAACAAAGTTTTTCTACAAGAAACTATGATTATCTGATTTATATTTTTCTACAAGAAAATTAATTTTACGTTGTTCCAAAAGTCCGATTCATGTTATCTCTATCAAAAATATAACAATGTATTTTTCTAAAATGTGATTCGATGTTTTTTGCCAAAAAAAAGTTATTTTTATTTTCACCCCATACTAAGTTGGTCTTTTGTTCAATTAAACTACTTTTTTTTTGGCTACGCAATTAAACTACTTTGTAGTA
Source organism: Brassica carinata (assembly GCA_016771965.1). NCBI lineage: Eukaryota > Viridiplantae > Streptophyta > Magnoliopsida > Brassicales > Brassicaceae > Brassica > Brassica carinata. The sequence goes on along the minus strand of CM028700.1, from coordinate 20,952,368 downwards.
TTTGAATATGAACATGACCCATTCGTAATATGAACATAAACTACGCATCCATCCGTTGTTTCTTTTGTCCATTTTTAAACTCACCTACCTTGCAATTGTAAACAGTAAATTAAGAGCGACGAGAAGAATAGCTAACAAATTTGTCGTGAATCTGCATCGTAGAAATAAATTAAAAGTTAAAACAATTTGGGAATCAAATATACTATTAGAGAAAGTTTGATTTCACGAGATAATGTTCCATCTTTAACTCCTCACTCCTGACAACTGCTTTATTCCTCTCTTAGCAACTAAGTGTTGGGTCCCTCCTAGATGGAGAGGACTAATTGGGGTGAACTTAAGAAATAATAATGTTCCTCCTTTGTCACTAGACACAATAATAGAATTTTGACAAAAAAAAAATAAGAGAGAGAAAGGAGAAAACTCGTAAAGTGATTTCAAGACTGGATTTGGAGGGTCAAACGGATCCTGATCGGGCTGATATTTTGTGGGAAGCTTCTTCAGTCAGTGGGTTAGAGGTTCACCGAAGGGATTTGGATTTCAACGGTTGGATCTTCTGTTGTCTGGGTTTTCTTGAAGCTGGTCGCCATAGTTCTTCAGCAGAGCAGTCTTGGGTGTTTGGTAAATCCAACGGTGAGATCTTCTCTTATTGAGCTGAAATTTGGCAGAGGTATTGTCGACTTGTTTATCTTGTATTTGTACGGTTGGATTAGTTTCTGGAAGCCGGAATCTTTGTGAGCTGGGGTCGTTTGGTTGCTGCCGGTTTTGAAGCTTTGTGTTGCTCTCTTGTTGTTGTTGTTTGTGTTGGAGATAGCTCTTTGTAGCTAGACTCTCTGTTCTGTTCAGGCTGTTGAACAGGGAGGACGTGGTTGTACTCATACCATTTATATAGTGGATTTTTGAGTGGACTACGGTCCCGTGGTTTTTCCTTCTCACATCGAGGAGGTTTTCCACGTAAAAATTGTGTGTCTCATTTACGTTTTTCTGCATATTACATCCCACCATCGTCGAAGTATTTTCTTCACAGGTTCACACAAGGTCAGGGGAACACGACCATTAGTATTTCCGCTGCGCCGTGTGACTTTCCCCAACATAGTGGTATCAGAGCTTCTGGTTTTAAAGCTTTGTTTTTGATAACTTTGGGTTGTTATTTGCTTGTGTGAAAGATGGAAAATATGAGCAGGATGATAAGCTTGAATGGTGCTAACTATCATCTATGGAAGGGCAAGATGGAGGATTTGCTCTTTGTTAAAGAATTTCATGTTTCAGTCTTCGAGGAGCAGAAACCCGAGAAGAAGACGAATGAAGAGTGGAAGCCGCAGCATCGCCAAGTGTGTGGGTTGATAAGGCAGTGGGTAGATGATAATGTGTTGCATCATATTGAGACTGAGACGGATGCTCGTTCTTTGTGGAAGAAGCTGGAGCAGTTATATGCTAGGAAGACCGGAAACAACAAGATGTACATGATCAAGAAGTTGATTGAGCTGAGGTATCGGAGGGACTCCGATGACGATCACTTGAATGCTTCAGGGATTGCTCAACAAGTTGTCTGATATGGGCATCAAGTTTGATGATGAGATTCACGGTCTGTGGCTTCTCGGTACTTTACGGACTCTTGGGAGGTTTTCAGGATGTCTCTTTGTAACCGCGGCCGGAAGGTGTTATTTCGATGGATTCGAAGAACAGTGTTCTTAATGAGGAAACAAGAAGACATCGAATGCTAGCAGTTCGCTCAGATGTCTTTGTTACTGAGTCAAGGGGAGAAGTACAAGTAGAGATCCCAAGAGAGACAAGAACAGGAGCAGGAGCAAGTCTAATAGATTTGCTAATATGGAGTGCTACTTCGTCATAAGAAAGGGCACATGAAGAAGGATTGCTGGAAGTTGAAAACAAGCAGCAAGGAAATCAAGAAGAAAAGGTGGATCGGGTGACTCTCACCAAGATCAGTTCTCATTCTTCGAGTGATGCCATTAATGTCGCATGCCAGGACACCAGTTGGGTGATTGACAGTGGAGCTACTACTCATGCTACATCACAGCGGATTTGTTTTCTACCTATACTACGGGTAATTATGGTTACGTGAAGATGGGGAATGATGCGATGGCTCAGGTTGCTGGCATTGGTGATGTTTGCTTGGAGACTAGTCTTGGTACTAGGCTGGTGCTTAAGGATGTTAAGCATGTTCCTGATATTAGGATGAATCTGATATCGACGGGAAGACTTGATGATGAGGGCTATTTCAGTTTGCGGTGGTGGTAAATGGAAGCTCTCGCGGTTCTTTGATTGTGGCTCGAGGTGAGAAGTCTTCATCTTTCTATTGGATGCAGGCTAAGGTCTCCAAAGATGTTGTTAATGCGGTGGAGAATGATAATGCCATGGAGCTATGGCATAAGAGACTCGGTCACATGAGTGAGAAAGGAATGGTTGTGTTGTCTAAGAATGAGGTGATTCCGGAATCTCGGTTTGCACCTACGAAGTGTTCGCATTGCTGCGGGAAAACAACACAGGGTATCTTTCAAGTCTTCCGCACCTTCTAGGAAACCCGAGGTCTTGGATTTGGTACACTCAGATGTGTGTGGTCCAATGAAGACAAGATCTCTTGGCGGCGCATCATATTTTGTAACTTTCATTGATGATCATTCAAGAAAGTCGTGGGTATTTCCTATGAGGGCTAAGGATCAGGTGCTGGAATATTTCAAGCATTTTGTGGCATTGGTTGAGAGACAAACGGGGAAGAAGCTGAAGTGTATCCGCAGTGATAATGGTGGAGAGTATCTTGGACCGTTGATGCTTATTGCAAAGAGCATGGAATAAGGCATCAATTCACGCCACCTCATACCCACGTTAAATGGGTTGGCTGAAAGGATGAATCGAACGATTGTCGAGAGGATGAGATGTTTGATCTCACAGTCAGGCTTATCGATGACTTTCTGGCGAAGCTTTGAACACGGTGGTTCATATGCTGAATTTGTCACCGTGCTCCATTGGATGGTGATGTTCCGAGAGGGTTTGGACTGGTAAGGATTTTTCTTACAGCCCCTTGAGGGTCTTTGGGTGTAAGGCATTTGTTCATATTCCCAAGGTTGATAGATCGAAGCTTGAGATGAAGTCGCGGCAGTGTGTTCATCGGTTATGGTCATGATGAGTTCGGTACAGATTTTATGATCCCGTTGAGAGGAAGCTCGTAAGGAGCAGAGATGTTGTGTTTATGGAAGATCAAACGATTAAGGACATTGACACGTCCAAAAACCCAACTCAGATTTTTGAGGGTTTGATCGATACAGAGGCTACTCCTTCTACATCGTTCACGGTGAGGTTGAGGTTGAGGTTCAGGATAATGCACCCAGTGCAGATGCTCCCGCACATGAAGATGGTAGTGGTGATCATGGTGACGATCATGGTGAGACACCAGCTGCTGAGAACCAACCTACTATTGTTAGAAGATCCGAGAGAGGTCTTAAACCGTCGACAAGGTATGATCCTAGTGAGTATGTATTACTTACTGATGGGGGAGAACCTGAAAGCTATGATGAAGCTTTGGAGGATGAACACAAGGATAAGTGGTTTGGAGCCATGGATGAGGAGATGGATTCTTTTGATGAGAACCATACTTTTGAGTTGGTGGAATTGCCTAAGGGCAAGAAGGCTCTGCTTAATAAGTTGGTGTACAGAATTAAGCATGAGGATGATAATTTGCCACCTTGACACAAGGCTAGATTGGTTGTGAAAGGCTACAGCCAAAAGAAGGGAATTGATTATGATGAAATCTTTTCTCCTGTTGTGAAGATGTCATCCATTCGTGTTGTACTTGGATTCGCAGCGAGCCTTGATCTAGAGGTTGAGCAAATGGACGTGAAGACTGCTTTCCTTCATGGTGATTTGGAGGAAGAGATCTACATGGAACAACCAGAAGGCTATGTGAAAAAGGGCAAAGAAAATTTGGTTTGCCGCTTGAAGAAAAGCCTTTATGGATTGAAGCAAGCACCAAGGCAGTGGTACATGAAGTTCAAGTCTGTTATGGGGGAGCATGGTTATGCAGAGACTGATTCAGACCATTGTGTATTTGTGAAGGTGTTCGGTGAGGATGATTTTATCATCTTGTTGCTGCATGTCGATGATATGTTGATTGTGGGAAGGAACATGGACAGAATTAAGGAGTTGAAAGAGCAGCTCAGTGAGTCCTTTGCCATGAAAGATATGGGTCCAGCGAAACAGATTCTTGGTATGAGAATTATTCGGGATAGAGGTGAGAAGCTGATTCACTTATCTCAGGAGAAGTATATTGAAAAAGTACTTAAGCGGTTTCACATGGACAAGTCTAAAGTGTTGAGTACTCCTCTTGCTCCACACTTAAGACCGAAAGCATCAACAAAGTCCGAAGACATATGCGGAGAAGGAAGATATGGCGAAGGTTCCATATGCTTCTGCAGTGGGTAGTTTGATGTATGTCATGGTCTGTACAAGACCAGATTTAGCCTACGCCATTGGAGTTGTCAGCAGGTTTCTCTCCAATCCGGGAAGAGAACATTGGAATGCTGTGAAGTGGATTTTGAGATATCTCCGAGGGACTTCTGATTTGAAGATTACATTTGGAGGTAAGAAGCCTTTGCTGGTCAGTTTCACTGATTCTGACATGTCTGGAGATGCTGATTCTAGCAAGTCTACTTCGGGTTACTTGGTAACATTTGCGGGTGGAGCTGTGGCATGGCAGTCAAGGCTACAAAAGTGTGTTGCACTATCTACCACTGAGGCAGAGTTCATTGCCGCAACTGAAGCTTGTAAATAGTTGTTGTGGATGAAGAACTTCTGTGAAGAGATCGGTTTCAAGCAAGAAAAGTATGTGTTGCTTTGTGATAGTCAAAGCGCTATTTGTCTCGGGAAGAATTCTACATTTCATTCGAAGTCAAAACACATTCAGAGGAGGTATCATTGGATACGTGATGTGGTTGCTTCCAAGGAAGTGGAACTTGAGAAAGTTCATATGGATGATAATGGAGCTGATATGATGACGAAGTCATTACCGAGGGGGAAGCTTGAGGTATGCCGAGAGATAGCCGGAATGGCTGTCTCTTCCATCTAGTCGGAGGGGGAGTTTGTTGGGTCCCTCCTAGATGGAGAGGACCAATTGGGGTGAACTTAAGAAATAATAATGTTCCCCCTTTGTCACTAGACACAATAATAGAGTTTTGACAAAAAAGAAATAAGAGAGAGAGAAAGGAGAAAAAGAGAGAGAAGGAGAAAACTCGTAAGGTGATTTCAAGACTGGATTTGGAGGGTCAAACGGATCCTGATCGGGCTGATATTTTGTGGGAAGCTTATTCAGTCAGTGGGTTAGAGGTTCACCGAAGGGATTTGGATTTCAACGGTTGGATCTTCTGTTGTCTGGGTTTTCTTGAAGCTGGTCGCCATAGTTCTTCAGCAGAGCAGTCTTGGGTGTTTGGTAAATCCAACGGTGAGATCTTCTCTTATTGAGCTGAAATTTGGCAGAGGTATTTTCGACTTGTTTATCTTGGATTTGTACGGTTGGATTAGTTTCTGGAAGCCGGAATCTTTGTGAGCTGAGGTCGTTTGGTTGCTGCCGGTTTTGAAGCTTTGTGTTGCTCTCTTGTTGTTGTTGTTTGTGTTGGAGATAGCTCTTTGTAGCTAGACTCTCTGTTCTGTTCAGGCTGTTGAACAGGGAGGACGTGGTTGTACTCATACCATTTATATAGTGGATTTTTGAGTGGACTACGGTCCCGTGGTTTTTTCTTCTCACATCGAGGAGGTTTTTCACGTAAAAATTGTGTGTCTCATTTACGTTTTTCTGCATATTACATCCCACCATCGTCGAAGTATTTTCTTCACAGGTTCACACAAGGTCAGGGGAACACGACCATTAGTATTTCCGCTGCGCCGTGTGACTTTCCCCAACACTAAGAACTCATCTCTAATAATAACATCAAAAGTCTATCTTATGAGCTGTGCGTTAACGAGTTCGGTTTAATTAGTTCGGTTTAGTTCAAGAAGGGAAATCAGAATATCAAATCGAGGAAATAACATCAGTGTTTGTATTAAACCAAGAGGCTTGTTCAAGTTTAGTTATATATCGGTTTCGGTTCGGTTATTGTAAATTGGCCGGTTCCATTCAGGAAGGAAAAAAATGTAGAACGAGAAATAAAAGAGAGCTTTACTATTTGACATGCTTTGGAGGTGATGTCTTACGATTTAACATACTTCTATCTTGAGGTGTACTTTGTGAGGTAAAAGGTGACATAAAATATATATTATAACCTTCATTTAATTTTCATTCACGTGGTCGGTCAGACTAGGTGTGGTCATGAAACCGATTTCAAATTATGGACGATTCATAACCACCTCTTTCACCACCATTGTCGTATCCCTCTTTGCACTGTCATAACTATCTCCTTAACCATCACTACTTTCATAACCATCCACTGATGGTGTGGTTGTGGACATGGTTATCCGCCTCCAACCACAATAATACGCATCCAACCACCACCACGAGACCTTCCATGCGTCAATGACCGCCGACCACTTCTTTCATCACCACAACTTTCATATCCACCTCCACAAGCTCCACTTCAGCCATTAGCTCCTCCACCTCCGCCATAAGCTCCTCCTCCGCCTCAATGACCGCCAACCATTTATTTCATCACCACAACTTCCATATCCACCTCCACAAACTACAGTTCCGCCATTAGCTCCTCCACCGTCACCTCGTACTTACCTTCCGTCTTCTGATCCATCACCACTGCTCCACCATAAGACCATACCTCTCCATGTCTCCATACAAAGTCTATAAGCTTGAGAAAGCGTTCTTTCATGACTTAAGATTTATTTCACAAACAAATGCCAAAAAAAAATTACGACTGGTTGTTGTTTTGAGTGGAGAAATGTGGACATAAAAAGTTAGATTTAGTTTGCAACATCAAATAAGAGATATAATTACAAAAAGTGAAGAAATGTGAAATATTTTATTATTTTGGTCGAAGCAACGCGACGATTCGTTGGAGAATTTTGAAATCGGGGTCATCGTCATAAGCTTTGCGTACGAAGCTGCCGGAATCAAAGGGATTCAATTCGTTGGGTGTTGACACCAATCGTCAGTGAGATTAACGCAGGATCACCTCTATGAGCTCCACCTCCACATGCGGTTCCTCTTCCTTCACCGTTTCGGTAAGCACCACCAATATAAGATCTTGTGCCACCAATCCTCCGCCGCCTCTGCTATTGCCTCCGGTATATGTGACATGATGAGGATTTTAGGTTAGAGAAAATGTAAGGTTTAAATTAGAAGGAATTTTTAGTCAATTAACTCAACAAAAGTACTTGGCAAGTGGAAAGTATGTGTATATGTTAATAGACCATGGAAAAATATGTCTCTGTGTAAATTTTTCGAAATAAAAACCAGTAACTACTACATTAAAACCAAGAGGCCAAAAAAAGAGTTTTTCAACAAGTTACTAAACGATCGTTACAGAGCTTAAGTAGGCTTTCTTGGCGTTACAGAAGGCATGGAGACGGTCTTCATTAACCGTACCAAAACCGGAAAGCTCAACGCCATAAGCCGCAAGCTTACGAGCGTCCCTTGGTATTGGCGACTGCCATAAACCGTCCCACCAACCTGGAGGTGCAAGCGGCGTGAAGGCGCATTGGTTTGGCTGCTTCGGACAGCTCAGTGGACCAGCGTATCGGTTCCAGACATGTCCCCAGCCCACCTGGTTCTTCAGACCATCTGCTAACAGATTGCTCTGGAAACTACTCAAGAACGCAAAGCTCGAGTTGCTCGAACCGTCCTCTGCCAATATTAACCAAGTCAGTACCGGTCAGATATTAAAAGAAAAGAAGACAGACAAAAACTAAGTAAAGGTCTTAACCGAGACTGTTTGCGGCGGCTAGTGCAGCAACTAACTGAGCATAAGTGGTACCGACTCGTCTGTGAGCACCTGAGATCACAGCATGTTTTGCACGGCAGGCGAGGAAGAAGTCTACAAACGCAACCCATCTCGGTGCTGGACCCCAATCTTTTATTCTGAAGTCTAACATTGGTAACCCACGTCCACGTTGAGCAATGTCCCCTCGGAAAAGCTTATAGTCAAAATGCAGAACCTGCAACAACCATTGCAACTGAGTTAGTCCACCTCCAATGGAGTTCAAGAACTTTGTTGGAAAGATCAGATACCTCAGCAATTGAGCTGATATTTAGTTCGAGATTTTTCACTACAGATGGCGTGTCAGAGACTATAACCACTCTTGGTTTCGTTACGCCAAGCCTGTTAACTGCTTTCCCTAGGCAGTTCACTGCTGCACGCAGAGGTCTAACAGATCTGGAAGAGATCATGAGATGGAAAATTAAGCCAGCTAGTTTAAAGAAAAAAAAAAAAAAAAAAAAAACAGATAGAGAAGTGCGTTATAACATACTTGCTCATCAGCATTCGCATGTGTAATGAAATATCAGGATCTCCAGTCTCTCGTAGAACCCAATCCACTGCATCTTTCACATCTTTAGTAGGAGATATAAGACTCATCATCAGCTCTCCAAACACATTCGCTCGTGGTGTCGAGCTTCCTTGCTCGCCAAACAGCTCAACTGCAGCAGCTCTCATTTCAGGATGCACGTTCTTGAGGAAAAACTGAGACGCCACAGCGTCTGTTGTGCCTTGAAACCTGAAGGAAAACCAAATGCTCAGCTTAGCAATGACTATATAACTTCATCTTAAAAGTTTTGTATCTTTGTTTGTTCCTCACTGACCATATAATAGCTTCCTCCCACTTCTTCCAATTGCTACACAACACATTACTCTTAGCCGGCTTCTCAAAATCATCCAACCTCATTACAAGCCGCCTTCCGTACTTCTTCACGCAGCCTTTTTGTCGCCACAGGTGCTTCACTTCAGACAGTGTAAATGTATCATTGGAGTAAGCAATGTAATCACCGAATGGATATTTTCCCCTGAGAAATAAGATACACAGAGAAAGGTATAAACAGACAGACACATAACACAAACCAAAAACAAAAACTACTGTTCAGAGACTTGCAAATACAGTTCTCAAAAAAGCAGAGAAAAAGGATTGAGAAAGAACCAGTATATGCCTGGTCTGGCCAATGATCAATGATCTGTTCAACATTATGCTCAACGCTCCCGACGTCAAGATCTTGTACATCTCGTTCCCGAAACCAGCCTCTGCCGTCTTCCCAAGGACATAACCATGTCGACAGAACTGCTCAGGAGCTAGCTCACGAACTGCTGCAGCCCCTGAACCATCCAAGAATCACATTTCAAGATCTTGCTATCACTACGGATGAAACTAGCCAAACACTAACTTAGAACGAACACATGAGTAAATCAAGATTCGAATATATATTTATAAAGAATCGAAATATTCTCACCGTTGAGGTGAAAATGGCGACGGATAACATCTCGAACTCTGAGGCTCTGATCCACGAAACCACCGTCGAACTCGCTTCCCATCTCCTCCACCGTCGCGCAGAGCCTCCCTCCGTCGACCTTGGCTTCCACCACGGAGGAAGAATTGATCCACCTCGCGTTATCCTCGTCCGAAACGGCGTCGTCGTCGTCGTCATCGATGAAGGAGGAGGAGTTAGGATCATCCACGGAGCGTAGCGTCAACAGAAGCAAACCGAAACCGATGAAGAAGACAACCGATGTGAAGAGAATCGTCCTCCCGAACAATCGCTTCCGTCTGATTCCACCGCGCTTCATCTCTTCTTCTTCTTACACATCGTTTAACTCGAGCCACACTGTTCTGGTCTCATTAATAAACAGAGAGAGCTTTTCGATGCGATCGACACGTCATTACTTGTCGGTGGCAGTTAACTCTACTCTCAACGGCGTCGTATCACATAATGGGGCTAGGCCCAATAGTGCGACTTAAGCCCATAAGGGAATATGAAAAGCCATCTTCCACATCAACCCACAACGACGAAGATTGTTGTTTGTTTGTTTGTTTCCAAGTTTCCTCTTCAACTGCTCAACTTCGCCGGCGGTTTCTGGGAGCAAGTCATCAGATAGAACGGCGCCGTTTTATCGCCTAGCTCATCGCAACAATACTCTCCTGCTCCTCTGTAATTTCCTCTTATATTCTTACTCTCGCGCTCGTTGTTTTTTTGCTCGTATTTGCTTTCTGCTGAGATTGGTCTCAGGTTTATCTCTCGGACATTAGGGTTTAGACTGGTTTTGATGTTTAAACTCACTTTCTAGTTCTGTCTGCTCGAACTTGAGAATCGGCTTTACTCCTTGTGCTTCTCTCTCTATTGTTTAAAGCATGTTCTTTGTTTCTGATGATATTCAAAATTTTAAATTTGGTTCAAATTATGCTTAAAGCTTGTTTCTTTTTTTTTTTTGTATTTTAGCTGTAGAATTCGTTAAAGGCGGGGGGACTGGTTTGTTGGAGCTGGTGGAAGGAACAATGGGTAGTTCATTTAATGCTCAGATATTAGTTGAGAAGCTTTCTAAACTCAACAATTCTCAAGCAAGCATTGAGAGTATCCTTTCAATAATTCTAAACTGTTCTTTTTTTTATGTATGTATTGGTTTCTGATTTATCTACTGATCTGGGTTGTGGTAAAGCTCTGCACTTTTATTGGTTAAATGGGTTCTGGTTTATTAACTAGTCTTGGTTGTGGTAAAGCTCTGTACTTTTGATTGGTTTCCTCTAGTTAAATGGGTATTTGGAAGATAATCTTACCATTTTATCTGTCTTCTATTTTTTGCGTCTGATATGATATTGTGGAGTGTGGACTAATTTTTCTCAATGCTTTTAAGTTGCTAGCTCACATGTGTTGTGGTTTCTTTTCGGCCTTTGCATTGTATATGCTATCACGGCCTGTCTCTTCCTTGACAGTAGTATCCAGCTTTGTCTCATTGGTGTATCTTTCACATGAACAAGGCCAAACATGTTGTGGAAACATGGGGCAGGCAGTTTCACTGTTCCCCGCGTGAGCAACGGTTGGCGTATTTGTACCTCGCGAACGATATCTTGCAGAATAGTAGGCGGAAAGGTTCAGAGTTTGTAGGTGAGTTCTGGAAAGTACTCCCCGATGCTCTTCGTGATGTGATTGAAAATGGTGATGACTTTGGAAGAAAAGCTGCACGTCGACTGGTACGTCAGAGTTTAACTTTTGGCTTCGTGAAAGTGCGATGTTAATTATCATAATTTTCTCTTAAAAGGTTAATATATGGGAAGAAAGGAAGGTTTTCGGATCTCATGGACAAATTCTCAAAGAAGAGGTTCTGGGAAAGCAACCTGAAAATGGAGCCTGTAACGGAGCACTTGTGCCACTTAAACTTGTAAGTCAATAAGTTTTTTTATAAAACCATTTGCATACCTCTTGAGCTCATTTGTTATTAAGGTCCACCGTTATGGAATTATTTCTGCTTTGGTGTTCTTCCAAGTTAGCACATGATAAGCTCTGCTATTTATTTTCTGTTCAACAGAAACAGGCAAATGGAACTCCGTTGGAGAGAGTAGTATCTTCTGTTGAAGCTCTTCATGGCGTTAAGATTGACGAGAATGCCATTGTTGGGAAATGTACTAGTGCTGCTGGTTACCTTGAGAGAGCAACTCAGGAAGTCGAGAAAGATCTTAGTTCAGGTATCACCGTCCATTGCTGCAGATGTGTCGATATGCTTTATTTATCAAGTGACAAGCTACATACATCGCCTGTTCTAAGAACTCAACTCGTTTAATCTGTTTTTTAATCACACACCCTTTGTATTGGAACCGAAATCTTAAATGGTTTCCAAAAAGCTTTTCCAAAATCATTTTGTATGGTGAACCTTACTTTTTAATAAGCTTGAAAGAACATACTCCACCATTAGGAAGAGAATCCACAAATTTATAAGAATCCATAATATATTTATAAGTCTCACACATTTTGGTTAACTTTGGATCCTAAATAAATGTACTACAGTTCTGCTTGGTGGGAGTTTTTGGATAGAGAAAAGCCAATTCTTGTTCAAGTGTCCATCAATCATGAGTTCTTTTCATTATCTTACTTGTTGAGTGTTGCTTTAAACAGGACACACCCCTGGCCCGGCGGTGGTAAAGGAGGTGCAGGGACAGCATGCCATACTGAGAAACTGCATCGAACAGCTAGGGGCCATGGAGACATCCAGAACAAGTCTTATCTCTCATTTGAGGGAAGCTTTACAAGAACAGGTTTCTCATTTATACAACTGCTAACGAGAATATCATATCATTGATTGCTCTTGCCAAAGACCTCACCTTATTATTTTATTTATCCAGGAACTCAAGCTGGAGCAAGTCCGTAACCACCTTCAGGTTTGAATTCGTACTAACAAACGTGATATTACCTTGTCTTTGCACTATTTAGTTAAATTGATATTCATTTTGCTATTATTTCAGATTGCTCGGTTTCAATCAGACCGAACTGGTGATCTCTGCAAACAGCTTTTAGACCATGGTAGTAGTTCACGGCCTCCTGCTACAGAAGAAGAAGCCATCAAAGTCTCACCGGCTGCATCAGCACCACAAAGCTTCTCACACATCGATGTGGAACAATCAGCTCCGGTTATGTTTGCTTCGAACCCACCAAATCAATCAGCGGTAGACCCGAGAAAAACCGCAGCCGCCGCAGTGGTGGCTAGGCTAACCGCATCAACCTCCTCAGCGGAGATGCTCTCCCACGTTCTCTCTTCCTTAGCATCCGAAGGCATCATCGGAAACAACCCACCTGCTGTAACGGGAACTCCATCGTCCGACGAGTACCCGGCAGAGAAAAGGCCCAAGCTTCAAAACCATGACCAGTCCTATCTCCAGCAGCTGCAACAACAGAACGCTGCAACAACATCCACCAGTCCTCTACTGCTTCCGCCTCCACCACCACCACCATACCAGCTTCAACCTCAGTACTTGCAGCCGTTACAGCCTCCTGGTCCTGTAAACCAGACACCGTTCAACTACACCATAGCGACCACTTCTGCACCCACTCAACAACAACAAGGTCAATGGGTTCCTGGGCTCACCCCGCTTCCAACAACCTCTGCTCCATCGGATAATTCATACCAGAAGTTTCAGGGACAAGATGGTTTCTATGGCATCAACCCATCCGTCTCTATGGCACCTGTCACTCGGCAGTAGAAGAATCTGTTCTCCAGGGTTTATAGCGCACTTTTTGTTGTTGTTACAGTATAGTTTTTAATGAGGGTTTGATAGGATTTGCGTTCTTGGAATGCGCTTTGTGTATGCTTTCTTCCAACACTGCGTACCCTTTAACTATCTGCCTCTGCACATACTGTCATTTTATCTGTAAACTTCTAAGCCATTTACTGTGAGAGATTCAATAGATCTTTCAAACTTTGTTCTTCTCTCTGAAACTTGGAAGATTCTTAACATGGCGGTTATTTCAAGAAAAGAAAAGGTTAAAAGCCAGATTGGACCAAAGTTTACTCTTCTTTTCAGGTCTGGTCAAAAAGGCAACAAGATTTTTCTTTTTCACATAAAAAAAGCATACTTTTCCACAAAGTTGTTGTCTTTATCTTCTTCTACTTGTCAGGGATTCCCTGTAACGCGGCAATCCAGAAGAAGAAACATCACAAAAGCAGAGAGAGCAATACGACCAAAGACTTTGAAGGTCATGTCATAACCCTTTTAAGGGTTTGTCTCCTACCTCTCTCGATCTCCCAGTCTCAAGACGTCAACAACCCTAGCAAACCCCAGAAGACTCTGCTGCTTGTTGGATCTCCCTCTCTTCCCCTAAGGTTTAGTGTCCCTTTCTCCTTTTATCTTTCTCAAACATTCTCTTTATAGGATCTTGGCGTCTAATAAACTCTAATGATTGAGAAATCTAACGGACTTGGAGATTGATTTGAATGTTTAGTTCGAGTAATGTTTCTGTCTTGTGAGTTATGAGTTTAAAGTTTTGATTTTTGAGAAAATATGTCTTCATTGTTAATGGATTTTTTTAATTCCTTGTAGTAAGTAGTTGATGAACGCTCTTCTTCTATTCTATGGTCCAAGTTCTTGATTGTCGACAGAAACTGAAGTTTCAAAATTGATCCTTTAGAATTGACAATCTCTCTTTGCTCATATTATCACAGGGAAAGCTGAGGTCTTCTGCATACATCTGAGAGTTTTGTGTCTGTTTTGTTGGGAGAAAAGAGAAATCAAATGCCGGGGGAAGATTTGGTAGAGCTTAAATTCCGGTTATATGACGGTTCTGATGTTGGTCCCTTTCAGTACTCTCCAACCGCCACTGTAGCAATGCTCAAAGAGAGACTCGTCTCTGAATGGCCTAATGGTGAGCTTATTAGAGATCTTTTGTACCAAGTTCTCTTGATTGCTTTATACTTTTGTGTCAGAGTAGGCATGCTTCATCCATTTCTCGAACAGTTTCTTCAGTTGTGGCTTGACAGACAAAAGTGTAGGCTAGTAGTAATAGATCGGACTGTAGTACTAATCACTTGTCTTTACCTACCAAACATCTCTTTAGAGACTCTAGGATGAACACAGTTTCATGTCTCAAACTTTTTATTTACTACTGGTAGTTGTTGACTAATAATCTAATTTTGGGGTTTTTTTGAATGTGTTGTTTTCTAGACAAGAAGATTGTTCCAAAAGCAGCTAGTGACATCAAGCTGATAAATGCTGGTAAGATTTTGGAGAATGGTAAAACTGTTGCTCAGTGTAAAGCTCCATTTGACGATCTCCCTAAATCCGTCATTACAATGCACGTTGTCGTTCAACTGTCACCAACAAAAGCAAGACCAGGTCTTTTTCTCTTTGATTTCTTATCTCCTGTACATCTTGTTTGTGTAATGAATGCTTAGGACTTCTTAAAAGATAAACAGTACAAAACTCCTAATATCATTGAGGTTTGTTTTTGTTATCTTTTCGTCCATTGCAGAGAAGAAAATTGAAGATGAAGAATCTCCACAAAGAAGCCTTTGCTCATGTACCATAATGTGATAGAAGAATAAGCCCCAAACCTCAAATCTGAAAGAGAAGACTTTAGAAGCGTCTTTAAAGTCTTTGTTTCATTGTGGTTTTTGCTAGAAGACCCTAAAAACATAAGTTACCATTCTCACGCTTCATGTTTTGTATTCATCAAAAGTTCAAAGAAAGCTTCATCAATGGCGTTTCTTGAAGTCTTTCTCTCTTGCATTGTGATGAAAACTCTTGTTTGGAGCAACTTAATATAAAGAGTAGATTCTTTTTTTGTTTCCAAGAATTCTAGTAACATATTTTGTTGGATGGTTCTGTTCATCTCTACACCTTAAGACCTGTTCATTTTCTCTATCAGTTATCCGCCCAAACCTTGTGCCAACAAGTCTTTATCCGGTCCAGCACTAACCAAAAACCAGTAATGAACCAGTACCAACACTTTTGATATGCAAAGTATATGGTCCATGCATAAGACATAAGTGGCATTACCTTTCTCTCCACTTTCTCCTTTACAGATAGCCAATATTTGGGAATTATACACAAAAACTCCAGAAGAAACAAAGAGCATGAGGTCTCATTAACTGTCCTCTCACCTAACTTCTCACTGGTCTTTTCACTATCTTCCACTTAACTCTCTCATTTATAACCTTCACTTTCAGTCAGTGTGTTTCCACTATCTTCTCTGCTTTTGCATTCAATTCTATTCCTCTCCTCTCATTTATAATCTTCACTCCATTTGCGCTTCTCTCTTTGTTCCCCCACCACTTTCTCTATACTGTCCCCAAAATCAATGCTAAGAGACGCGTCTGCATAAATCTCTGTATATAAAGGAACAAGTGAATACAACTGAAGCTCGAAGCTAGTTCAGTGAATACACTGTTCCATACTCTTTCTTACATCAACCATATAAACAAAAAGCAAAACTTGTTGTCAAGATGGAGAAGAAGTTGATAATGTTTTTGTTTGTTCTTCTGCAGCTTCTGTTAGTAAACTCTCTTTCTCCAGAACATTCATCAGACAAGCGTAATGCAGAAGTAACTGTAATGGGTTTTGTTTACTGCGATGTCTGCTCCAACAACACTTTCTCCAGACACAGTTACTTC
The DNA here is from genome assembly GCA_016771965.1 of Brassica carinata. Classification (NCBI taxonomy): domain Eukaryota; kingdom Viridiplantae; phylum Streptophyta; class Magnoliopsida; order Brassicales; family Brassicaceae; genus Brassica; species Brassica carinata. The sequence continues at coordinate 20,936,340 of CM028700.1, read as the reverse complement.
ATGTCCGGTAATTAAAAACACAAAAACATCACTAAGAAGATCTCATTCAATTCTCTTACAAAAAACTATGTTTCCAACGTTTTCTTGACACAGGCGTGGAAGTGAGAATAGTCTGCAGATTCAAATCAGCTTCGTCCACAACAAACGAGATGGTAACATTCTCTGCAAACAGAACCACTGACGAGTTCGGACTCTACAAGGTAGCCATAACTTCTCTAGATTGCGCTGACGTGGATAGTCTCGCGAGTTCTTGTCAAGCGAGTTTGGTCGGAGGAAGAAGAAGCTCCTCGGATCTTTCTTGCAACGTACCTGGTTACAGAACCACGACGGATCAAGTCGTGTTTCAGTCTAAACGGTCCAGTCTCTGTATCTATGGATTCAATGCTTTGAATTTCAGACCCTTCAAGAGATATCTTGCCTTGTGTGGCAAGAAATAAGGGTTTTAAAACAACAAAATTATCTTTCACTGTTATTGTCTATGTTGCTTCTACTCAGAGATATTGTCTAGCAGCAAGGAGAAGATATTGTTTTTTATTTAATCAATGAATGAAAATTCGTTTCTGTTTAACCCAAAAAACAAAAAACAAAGAGACAATGACGGTCCTCAAGTTAAGCTTAAGAGTTGATGTTTAGAGTATCATCAAGCTTGGCTCATCTTATTTAAGCAACCAATCCCTTCTTCCAGATAGTCCTCTCTATTGATCCAGAACTCTGGTGCGTCCTGCAACACAAACCGTTCAACAACATTTCTCTTAAAATAATAATTTCACATACTACAAGGTTCCATGTTACAAAAGAGAAAGCATTGAGCCTCTTTTTACCTTCATGATTCCTGCAAGAACAGCGCCTCCGAGGTATACCATGTGTTTCCTTCTAGGTGGATCCTCGATCCTCAATCTGAGTTTCTGATTTGACCAAAACATCACAAAGAATATGTTAAAAAAAACATGGCAGTGAAATTGATTATGGACTCAACGTGATAGTTTACCTTCAAGCCATCTTTGTTTCCTTTTAGAACTGTATCGAGATACCGATCCTGGATTTCTTTCTCTAGACTGAAACAAAAAGAAGACATAACACATTCAAAGTAAGACATCGAGCTTCTTGTTGGATTTTGGAAACACACACACACTAAAAAGAAGAAGAGACAAACCGGCTAGGTAATCCTGGATACATGGTGCTTCCTCCGCTTAAAACAATGTGTTGATAGAGCTGCATAAAAAAAAAAGAGCAAAGGGTTTGAGAAAAATTAAGATTAGTTGTTGAAATAAGAAGCAAGCGTGAGAGGCGCAAGTACGGTCATGCGGTTATCAATATCCATTTCTTGAATACAGCGGAAAACCATGTCTGCCATTCCATCACCTTCAACATCAATGAGTTCCTAAAAACCCATTAAAAGAGGAAATATTATGTTATGTGATGAGCAACGAGAGAAAGGAAAGTAGGCAAAGCCATAGATTAAGGTATACCGGTGTAAAAAGCGCTTCAGGTGCTTGGAATCTTTCAGTGCCTACTTTGATGACTCTCCCATCTGGAAGCTGATCTCACAGAACAAAAGTTCCAGATTAACTGGGAGATAATGTCTTTGAATCTAGATTCTATTAGCTTAACATAAGCAGGTTAATAGTAGAACAGAGAACTCACGGTATAATTCTTAACAAGGATGGTTGTCTCCAGACCAAGCTCACACTCTCTCTTGTAATCATAACTGCAAACAAATAGATTTTATTTCCACTTCTTGTAATTAATTACTACACATATATTGAGAGAAGAACTAAGAAGAGGTCGCTTTCCCTATATAGCAGAGCTTCTCTTTAATTTCCCTAACAGTTTCAAAGTCAGCCGTTTTATTCAACGCATATCTGATGAACAAACATCTTTGTGTTTAGCTCACATCATATATTATCAAAATGTTAATAAAGTTTCAGAATTTGAATTTGTGAATCGGTTTCTCACCCTCTCCGAGAAAGAAGATCAACAAGATAAGCTGTAATGTGTCTGCCAGCTACATTCATCCTTTTGGTAAGATGAGGGAAAGAGTAACCATCAACCACCGGAACCTAAGATGGTAGGGACCACGGTTCAGTGCTTTATAAGCAAAACTCGATCTAAAAGTTACCGTTTCTTTTTGTAGCTTACCACATGAGTAACACCATCTCCAGAATCAATAACCAAACCAGTTAGCAAACCTGAAACCAATAATCAAACACAAGAAGATTAATATAAACGAATAGCAGATAGATTCTTTTGAACAGGTGGACTATACAAGTACAACACACATAAAAGAAAACATAAACCTTCAAGAAGAATCTCCAATAAGCACCTTGAGCATACAGAGTCAAAACGGCTTGGATTTGAATGAAAACGCCGGCGTAATTGTACTTCTCAAACATTGTCTCAATCTGTGTCACAACTGGAATCAGTTACTTACTACTCCAACAACCACCAAGACTTGACAAAGTATCGTACCATTTTTTCGCGGTTCTTGGAGGGGTTAAGTGGTGGATCCGTGAGCAATATCTTACAATCTGATGGATTGATCTGTTCATAACAAAAGGGTTAAGAGTCATTCAAACCCAATTGGGGAAGGAAGAGAAGGAAGAGTACTTTCAACTCGTTGTAGAAAGCATGATCCCAAACATGTTCCATATCTTCCCAGTTCTGGATAATACCATTGTGGACAGGATAGTTTATATCCAGTTGATGCCTGAGCTCAGCGCAAGTCTCCCCAACAACTATATCCTAAATGAAACAAAATGTTATTTCAAGTAAAAGATCTAAACTTTATCATCAAAAGTCTTGTAAGAGGAAAGTCCACAAGGTAAAAGAACCTTCAGTTGCTGCTCCATGAGTGATTCTTCATACCGAAGCAACGGCCTTCCCACAACACAGGGGAAAACAGACGTCGGGAAATTCTCTCCAGCAAATCCGCATTTCACATACTGAAATCGCCAGAAACATCAGAAAACTCAAAGGTTACGGAAGAGCTTCAGAGATTACATCAGATTCGATTTCAAGCTATAAAAATAAAAGATCATATACATACACGCCAAAGTTTCAGTTTTTGCAACTTTTTCAGACAACTACTAGATCCTAAACAAAACCCAGTCAATGAGAAAGAAAAAAAAAGGTGGATTTTTGTAAGCAAGAAAATGTAATGTTTGATCAGATTCAACTAAAGAGATCGTAGCATCAAAGGGTCGGAGTCTGAAACAACGGCAAGAGATCATATAAGAGGATCACGAAAACAGAGTAAGAGAAAAAGAGAGATGAGAAGAAGCATACGCCGGTGCCGTTGTCGCAAACGACGACGTTTTTGTTGTCCATCTTCACCGACTTTGTTGGTCTTTAAAACTTGTATTGGAATAGAAGCGAAGAATCACTCCTCATCTACTTCTTGTTCCGCTTTGCTCTGACCTGGTCGCAATCGATCTTTCGACACTGTTTCCTAATTTCTCTATAAGCATGCGCGTCGTTTTCTCTACGTAAAAACGTCTTGTAGTTCAAATGATCAATACAAAAACGGCGTCTCTATTTGGGCTGTAGATGAAACTCTTTATGGGCCTTTAACACGTTTACTTAACCCTATTCTTAGCGTGGCTTATGTTATGTTTCTCTCTATTGCTTTGCATGGAGTCATGGACCAAAGATACTGAGAGCAGTATCATGAATGCAGGTAGGCGTGCGGTTATTACCCGAATTGACCGAAAAATCTAGGTTTTCGGTTCAGTTATGTTAGAAAGTTCGGCAAGTAGAAAAAAATTGTTTTCGATTCAATTCGGTTTTCTATAAAAATATCAATGTTAACCCAAAATTCCGAATTAAACTAACCAAAATCTACACTAAAATAACTGAAACAACTAAACTTAACCGATTTTTTTCGAATTTTATTTAATTTAAACCAAAATTTTCGATAGAATATTTTGAAACGCACCAACTGAAAATCAAACCGAAATTCTTTTTGGTTCACTTTGCGATTTTGACCGATCCAAACTAACCAAATTCCAAACTAACCGAAGAAATCGAACTGCATGCCTAAATGCAGGTAAGAGTTAAAGAACAAAACAAGTAAGATCATAGTGAACTCCACTGAAGCTCAAAGACACTGAACCAGAACATGCAGAAAAGTCTTAGCTGATTCATAGAAATCTAGTGGAAAAGGAGGATGTCTGGAAATGTGCAAAAGAAGCTAAAGTAATTTCCTCCATCTTTGTAAAAACAGTAATCTTCATTATGTGATGGAAGGTAATACCATTGTACTATCGAAAAGCCAGTTTCTTTGATATTCAAAAGAAGCAACAACAACACACAGAACAAGTGAAAAAGACAAGCCTATATCTTAAGACTCCAAAGCTTCAATAAAGGTACAAACAATCTCTGGCTATATCTATTAACAAACTCAACCTGCAAGTTTCAACCAACAACTGCAAAAAAGGAAATGCCACAAACACTCAAAAAAAAAAGCTGTTCGAGTCTCACTCAGTATGAACCTTTTTCTTTTCTTCTCCATGCTAGTTTTACAACAATATTATCACAAAACAAAAACAAAAAGCCAAAAAGCTTTTCAAATCCACAAGAGAAAACCAATGTTTTTTAAAAAAAAGCTTAAATTAACGCCCTGAGCCTTGAGAATCATCTTTCTCACCACTCTCTTGCTGATGCTCCTCATGTGATGGGTTATGCTGAAGAGTATGGTGAAGAACCCTACCCTGAGCCTGAGCTTGAACCATCTGCTGCTGATAAATCTGTGCAAAAGAGTGCGGATTCAAGACACCAACATTCCCTTCCTGAGCCAACCCTAACTCAAGTCCAGGCATCTGATTGTTATTACCACCACCAAGAATGGACGCAAAACTCATAGCTCCACCAGGATAATCAAACCCAGGAAACCCAATTCTGTAACCACCTCCATCACTCATCATCCCACTGGTCTGCACACCAGCTCCAAACCCAGCTACATTTGGCCACAGCCCTGTTGGTAAACTCGGCCTAGAAGCTCCTCCTGCTCCATCTCCGCCGCCAACACCCCAATTTGGCCTCCCACTACTAGACCCACCACCACCACCACCACCGTCCAACTCATGACTGATCATCAAACCAGCAGTGAGAGACCCACCCTGAAGATGGTGGCTGGATACAGCAGCGGCCGAGGCTAAAGCAGAGGCCGGTATGGTTCCCGAACCGGTGGCTGCGATAATCGACGGCTCAGCCTGCTGAAGCAGCCACTGGATTGTCTCGCCGTCGGATTTGTGGCCCAATTCTCTAGTCAATTGGAAGATCCTAGCGGCGCAGAGAGCAGGCATCCTGATTCTCCGACCCCTGCCTTCGACTTTGATGTGTCTGTCTTTGTTAGAGCTTCTCTTAGGACCAAGCTGGTTCTGCTGCTGCTGCGGCGGCTTCTTACTGATGTTCGGTTCTTTGTCCGAAGCGACCACGATCTGAAAATCCTTAACCTCGGCCGGTTTGGAATGATGATTGTCGTCCTTGGAAGCATCTCCTACGCTCTGGTTTCTTGGTGGTGGGTTCAAGAAGTTCGGTACTTGGTGGCGGTTTGGGTTCTTGGGATCCATCAAAAAACTTGTGTGGGGGGACTTTTGAGGGTCCAGGCTCTTCTTCTCCTCTCGGATTCAATTTTAAGGGTTTGTGAGAGATTTGTGGTGTGTGACTTCGATGAGAAAAAAGGTATCGACTTTGAGGAAAAATTTACATTGTTTTTTTTTTTTTTTTTGTTTTTTATAATTCCAATGAGACCCCGTAAGATCCCGATGCAGAATGGAGGAGAATAAAAGGAAAAGTTATCATCTTTCCATCTTAAAATGGGTCAATAAAGAAATGAGAAAACATTTAAAAGCTGAAGACTTTAGTTTTGTCTTTTTCTTCTTCTTTAACTTTGGGTGTGGTTTGTTTGTTGCATAGACATGATAACAGAGAGATAGTGAGTTACTTAGGTTTCTCACCAAACACTGTCTATTGAGAACTATAACCAGCAAAGTAACCAAACAAAGTTATAACCCCATAAAAGAAAAAGCAGTGTGACCGTTTCACATTTAATCCCTTTCAAACAAAAGTAATGAGAATATCTAAGAAATGCCACTTCACGCCCCACTTCTTCAATGACTTTTGTCTAGTCCAGTAACTCTCTTGTTAAGACTTCTTAATGGAAGAAAAAGTTGAACTTTTAATGTGAACGTTCTTCTAACTGCTAATCTAGTGATTTTTAGTGAATATGGTATATGTCTCTTCTCTTATTTAACATTCATAAAAGCCATAGTAATTAAGAATCTCATTCAAACAATGAGTCGATATATTAAATGATTATTTTACAAAGATCATGTTGATTCTTTCTCTGAAGTCAGTTAGTTAGATATGAAAGATCTAATCATCTATGGGTTATTTGTATGTCATGGGTAATTCTGACATATCTAATAGTACACATTGTTATATTTTTTTTGTCTATATTGATTTGAAACTAGGTAAGCCAAAAAGCAAGTTACAAAAGCTGTCGTAATGAAACGACACCATAATCTTGAGCGGACGGTTTAGAGATACAATCCTGGAGCCATAAGCCGGCGATTGCATAAATACAATCCCGAAGATAAAAACATACTTGGACACATTTAAACTAACATACACGGACAACATGAACATAGTTAATAACATAAGAGGCCGACACACAACCACCATAGAAAGAACAAACCAGATCGATAGTTTATGGAAAACCGTTGCTGTAGATTGTGTCTCATAAGCGCCTTTGCTCCACCGCCTCCCTTCAGATCCAACTAAAACTTGCCATTGACATATGTAGGAGCTCACCACGCGCCATCTACGCGTCTTACTCAAACCAGCCGGTAATTATAAATCCACTACCACATACCGTAGATCTGACGAGATCGAGGGCCATAAATTCTAATTTGAGACTCTCTGTTTCAACACAAAAAAATGAAGCTTCCAACCAGATCTAAAACCCTCTAGATTAATAAGCAAGCCATAAAAAATACTGAAACAAGAAGGAAATGGGTAACCACCCTCTCATAGTACCAACGGCAGAGGCCATCGACCAGAGAATGTGGAAAGACAGTGACTTTTTATTTTTCGGTCTCACCTGTTTCGACAAAAAATTCTACTTCCTCTATTCCTAAAAGATCCGAATTCTAGGTTTTTCACACATTTTAGTAAAACACATTAAACTTACAAAATTTTAGGTTTTTCACACATTTTAGTAAAACACATTAAATTTGCATAATTTTTTGTATTTATCTTCTTTCTACAATTTTAAGCCAATAAAAAATCAATTAGTGCAATTAAGATTTTTAAAGTTTGCAATTAGTCAATAAAACATGCATTGAAAATGTAAAAAATGAATCTTTTAGAAACAAATTTTTTTTCTAAAATATGTATTTTTAAGGAAGGGAGAGAGTATTACACATTGTTGTTAAACCATATGATTAAACACAAACGGTAAAAAAGAGAGAAATAAAAATTAATGTTGTTAAGGCTTTTAGTCTTAGCTACGATGTTAGCACAAATCATAAAATATTACTTTTTATATACTAGGATACAAGATTGCATGGTAAATACTAAATAGTCTCTTTTTACCATAAGCAAACAGAAAATGAAAAGAAGAAACAATTTACGTAGTGATACGTACCTTACCTAAAACAGTAGTCAGAGTCAACGTCAACGTCTTCTCAAAGAAGGAAGTACTAGTCTTTCAAATGGATCAATGGTATTATTCGAAAATTGTCAGGTCCACAGAGGGTTTGGTTAGCTTGTAGGGCAAGCCCTAGAGAGATTGAATGACTTTGAGGTTCCATCATTTATGGACCGACAACATCATACCGTCACTCTCTTTTCTATTTACTTGCACCTCTCGTATCATCATTCAACTTTTTTTTTTAGTATCATCATTCAACTTAAGTCTTGGAGTTCAATTAATCTTAATTGATTTAACTACTCTTGATGATTAAAGGCATGAATTATTAATGGCGCTCATAATCACGTTTAATACTCTACTGTACCTGCCAAATTATCTAAAACTCTTGATACATATTAAATGATCTCTTAGCTAATCTTTAAGGAGTAATAATTAATTTTGAGAATGTGTTAGGTTTTTTTTGGTCAAAAAAAAAGTGTTATGTTTGAAGACTTTCTAATGAATGAACTCTCCATCCCCAAGATTTTGTATAAGTAATGCAGGGTGAATTTTTTAAAAATATATTGTATTTAAATATTTTATCTTATGTTATCAATAAATTTTTTCTACATTTGATTAGAGGTGGACATTCGAATACTATTTGGTTCGGATTCTTACGGGTTTGGTTCGGTTCGGATCTTTGCAGGTCTGGTTCGGGTTTGGGTTTGGATAACCTATTTAGTTTTTTTTTCCAAAAATTAAAGTTCATATATACTTTAATTTTTCAAAATCTAAAAAATAAAAATAAAATATAACATATAAATTTGAATAATGTATGCCAAATACTTAAACTTAACATAAAATTAGTTTAGGTTAAATATTTGGATAGAAAATCAAAAGATATTTTAAGTATTTTAGGTATTTTAAATATCGTTTAGCTTTTAAACATGTACTTATAACTATTTGTATATATTTCCAAGTATTTTGGACAACTTAAAAATATATTATATTTTGTATATTCTTCTAGATATTAAATAGAAAAATAATTAATATATTTACATATATAAATCTGGTTCAGATATATTCGGATAGCCAAAATATTTTGGTTCGAATCGGGTTCGGTTCCGGTTCTCTAGATAACAAAATTTTGAATCCATCCGGATATCTAACCAATTTTGGCTAAAGTTCATTACTATTTTTGGATTGGTTTTGGTTTGTTTTTTTTTAGATTCGAATTTTTTGCCCAACCCTATATTTTTATTGTGACAAAATTTTAAAAGAAAATGATGATGGTTCATATTGATTTTGGGTACGCAAAAATGTTTAAACCTATTTAAGGAAAACAATGGACTGGACATAAAAAGTTATCATTTTAAATTGTCAATCGACACTTCCAAATATTCTATGTCGGTGTTGTGACAAATAGAAAGGGGGTTAGGGTTAGGAAAGCAAATTTGTTGTGCAATCCATGTTCTCACTAGCTGATTTCAATAGTTTCTAAATAAATCTTAGTTGTATTGATCCCTTGTAAGATTTTCGAACAATATTAATTAATAAAATCTTAAACATGCTGAATTGTTTCTCAATTAAAATATAGGAGATTAGAGTAATCACATAAATCAACATAATACCTCTTGTTTATTTACAATATATTTATGGTAAATAAATAAAAATAATCATTTTATTTATTTTATATGGTATATAATTATATTTCAATGATAGTGACATTAATATGTAGTATATTTTAATATAAATATTTATTATTGAGACTTCTTACTCATATGGTTTTATAAACATTTGTATATTTGATGTAACAAAAAAATTAAACCATTAATACCAAAATTTTCGATGTGATATATTTTTGATGCAAATTTCAAAATTAACATATTTATGTATTTTTAAACGGACATAGTTTAATTTAAACAATTTTAATATATATATATATATATATATATATTATTTAATACGAATATCTATTAACTAAAAATTTATATTAATACGATTTTATGATCATTGTATCTTGTTATAACAAAAAAAACTATTGATCACAAAATTTTCAAAAGGATTTTTAACATTTTCTGTAATTTAAATTCGTTTTAAAAAATTCAAAATATAACATATAAGAAAATTCCTAATTTGTTTATTATGTGGTTAATGTGATTGCTTAATTTATTTTAACAATATAAAATTAAACAAAAAGGAAGGATGCAAAAATTGTTATAAAATCTTTATTATTTATAATCATTAATTGTCACATATATGTTAATCATATTAGGTAATACCGTAGCTTTTATTTAATTAAGGAAATAATTCATGTTTCTTATATTTTGGGTTAATATAATGTTCCTTACCAATTGGATTTTGGACCTACAAATTATTCAATTGATTTTTATGCTGCCACGTGAGCCAAATTGACATCTGTGAGACATGACTTAATAACTTAATGATTCTCAAAATTAATATATAAGGGATTATTTTACAATACCGTTACAAATTTATATTTATAAAGATTTACCACATTATATATCCATAATTGTCAGTATGACTGACTTATACATATTGACTTTTTTGTCAGCATATTGACTTATTAGGTTAGTAGTCAGACAAAAAAATTTTTCTTTTTTGTAACTTAATTCAGACAAATATTTACACACTTAGGGTGTGATTGAAAGGTACATGTAGCGTTAATTTTTCTAGCGAGAATTATTTTTCCACTTAGTTCCACTTAGTTTTACCAATCAGATGAAAACAACTTTTTCTCTATTACGTTTGATACTGTTTAAATAGAGGTATATACCTCACTTTTTTCTCTCACTGTTTTTGAGGTGAAAAACAAATTACTCTTGACTTTTCTTTTTTCTTATCTTTATTACTCCTGTATTTTACCTCTTAATTACTCTAGTTGAAGTATCGCTCAGTTACTCTATAAAACCATGAATATCGCTGGTGCTTAAGGGGATCCTTAATGAAATAAACTCATTTAATTAAATGTAAAATAAAAGAAAAAGAAATAATCGATCTTTGATTAGGGATTTTGGGAACCGAATTTAAATAGTGTTTTCTTCCACGTGTCATACTGAAACAACTTCTGTTTTTTTTCTCATTTTGTCTCGTTTTCTCATCTTCGCCGCCGAGAAACGGTGGAAACCCACCACGATCGACGACTCTGTCGATGTTGTCGACCTCTCATCCGTCTTCTATCCTCTTCGCCGTGAGATCAACGATGACAACCCACCATGATCGACGAGTCTCTCGGTTCTCACGGCGTCGCCTCTGTCTTCTCTCATCTTCGCCGTCAGAAAAACGGTGGAAACCCACCATGATCGACGAGTCTCTCGGTTCTCACGGTGTCCCCTCTCTCTTCTCTCATCTTCGCCGTCAAAGAAACGGTGGAAATCCACCACGATCGAACTCTCGGTTCTTACGGCGTCGCCTCTGTCTTCTCTCATCTTCGCCGTCAGAGAAACGGTGGAAACCCACCACAATCGACGATTCTCAAGGTGTCGCCTCTGTCTTCTCTCATCTTCGCCGTCAGAGAAACGGTGGAAACCCACCACGATCGACGAGTCTCTCGGTTCTCACGGCGTCGCCTCTGTCTTCTCTCATCTTCGCCGTGAAAGAAACGGTGGAAACCCACCACGATCGACGACTCTCGGAGACTTGGCGGCGACTCCTCTGTCTTCTGTCGTCTTCGATGTCAGAGGAACGATGGAGAGGGCGACGACTCTCTCGGTCTACTCCGTCGCTCTTTCAGATGGCTCTCACGATCTATTCAACTTCCAGATCAACTTCCCAAGTAATTAACTTTCTCACCTCATCCTTCTTTGTATTAATCTCGAATAGGGTTTTGATTGATCATATGTCTAAAGTTCAAAGGTGAATCCCTTTTTTATTTTCTGATCAGGTAGTGTGAGGAAGATTTCTCTATCGGCTATTCTGGAGAGGAAGAAGTCTCCCAACAGACTCTATCGGTTTTGATTGATCATATGTCTAAAGTTCAAAGGTGATTTAATTAGGTGTTATGAATATGAAGACACTTGTTTTTGATTATATGGTTCTTTGTTACACTATGTGCTTTGCTAATTTGGTTTGCATTGATCAATCATGCGAGGAGGGAAAGATCAGAATGCACAAATTAGTGAGAACTTGAGGAGCGAAACACAAGAGGCGTATCAAAACCGGTAGCTCTCAACTCATCTCAACGCCACTCTTAAAGCTCTTGGAGGCGTATCACCCCCTGTCGGTGAGGTTAGTGTGCAAAATTGATCTCATTACTTATGTTAATAAATGCTTACAGTTTGGTGGTGGTTAGAGTTAGGTGATCGTTAGAGTTAGGGTAGGGTAGTGAATATGCTTGTTATATTGTGGTTGTGCTGGTGATGAATGCTTCTGATAACTCTCAAATCTGATTAATGCGTGTTAGGAGAGTCTGCTTGGTAATAAATTTGTTAGAGTTAACGCAATCAAATTTAATAAATTTGTTAGAGTAAAGGCAATTAAAAGCCAACCGATAGCTCTTTTCATTTATAAAATCCGGTAGCTCTTTTCATTTATAAAATCCGGTTGCTGTTGACGAATACCTCCGACTCGGTGCCACGACAGCTCGGTTGTGTGTGGAACATTTTGTGGAAGGAATAATATATTTATTTGGCGATGAGTACCTCAGAAGACCAACACCGGCTGATCTTCAACGTCTACTTTATATTGGTGAGCAACGTGGCTTTCCCGGGATGATAGGGAGCATCGATTGTATGCATTGGGAGTGGAAGAATTGTCCCACCGCTTGGAAAGGTCAATATTCACGTGGTTCAGGTAAACCCACAATCGTGTTAGAGGCGGTTGCTTCGTATGATTTATGGATATGGCATGCTTTTGGACCTCCGTGTACCTTAAATGATATCAATGTTCTTGATCGCCACTGTTTTGATGACATAATAAAAGTCAAGCTCCGCAGTTACTTTCTCTGTCAATGGAAGAGAGTATCATTTGGCCTACTATCTCACCAATTATATTTCTACAAAATTTAATTTAATAAAAATATATTATAAGGTATTAAATTTAGTAAAAATATATTTAATTTTAGTTTGTGTTTATATATGTAAACCGGTTTAATTTTTGTTTTGTGATAAAATATTTATTTTTGTTTAAGTTAAAAATGTTGGAGTTACAGAATATAATAAAAGTCAATTTGTATTTTTTATTCTAAGGCTAAAATTGAGTTAATATTTATGTACATTTTAATAAATTATTTAAATAATATTTTTCTTAAAATTGTTATAGTAAAAATAGAAAGTATCTAAAATTATAAAAATCATTTAAAGATAAAATAGTTTTATTTATTGTGATATGATGTATTCTGTGAAAATGATCTAATATGTAAATAATAAGTGACATAAATCGTGTCCACGCATATAGATATTATTATTACCATATGATACTTTTGATATGATAAGATAAATAAATATACACTTACTTTATCCAATAACCATATATATAGACATCAATGTAAATTATCCTAAACTTATATACACCAAATATTCATAGTATATACTAAGCTCGATATGCAAGCAAAACTCAACAACCTATAAGACTATATATATATAGTTACAAAACCCTAAAGAAAACTTGCAGAAAAACAAAGAAGCAAGAAAGCGAAGAAAACATGAAGGTGCGTATACATATTCCATTTTTCCAAGCCTAATCAAAATATTCTTCTCTCTGTGAGCTTTAATTGTGTTTATATTCCATCTCTTGCAGCTTCTAAGTTGGATTCGATCTATTAAGCAAAACAGCTTACACCGATCAAAGGAGTTCAAAGGTTTGATAATATGATAAAACTTTTGTCTTGCATACAACTTTTCAGTCTCAATGTTCATACAATGTTGTACACAATATGTTTTTGGTTAAATTATATTAAATAAAACAGCCAAACTTTCAGGTAATTTCTCTTGTCTAAGAGCTCAGTTTTCTTCTAAAGTACAAGACATCCGCACAAACTCATTCGCCTTCTATGAACCATCTCATGACCCGAAACCACCAGAAGCTGATGAGGAACTCGTCTTTGATCATGAAGACGGGTTCAGTGGATTTCTAACGATCGGGACGCTTGGTACAGAACCTGAAACACCAAGATTCACTTCAGTCGCAGAAGAAGATGTAACCGGAGCACAAAAAGATATTGCAAAGCTCCTTACTGATAAGCTAGAAAAGTTTCTTGACGAATATCCTGAGGATAGTAGCAGTAAGAAGATTGAGAGATCGAATGCAGAAGGAGATAGAGGAGAATCAGACGATGTATGTCCTCCTTCACAAGGTAATGATCGTGTTGAGTCTTCGAAGAGAAGCAAAGAAGTAAAGAAGAAAAAGGGTGTACTAACAAGCCTCATCAAGAGAAGAAAGGCAGTAGAAGGAGAGTGTAATACCTTGGAGAAACAAGGCAAAAGAGATTTGATCAAAAGGGTGTTCGAGAAGCTCCACATGTCTTCTTCAAAGAGAAGAAACGATGACAATGATGTGCACAAGAAGAAAGACATCAGAAAGGTTCTGTCTTTTTTTATTTATCTTTCAAGCCTTTTCTAATCTAGATTGGTCAAAAAGTATTTATGAAAGTTAATGTGGTTTTTTTTTGTTATTGGTTATAGAATGTTCAGATCTTTCGAAGTAAAGTCCATCCTGTTCAATGTACACCTGCAAGAGACGATAAGGAGATAGATGACAGCAGAAGAACCTGCACCAACCACCGCGGCAAACTCAAGGATCTGTTTCTTGTTTCAAACTCCATCTCGGAAGCGAACATGATCCGAGAAAAATGGATCAAGACTGACGCAGAGTGTATGTCTAAGATCCTATAGACAGAACAGAACATTGAACACTATTCGATGTTTCAAAAAAAAAAAAAAAAAAAAAAGGGAACACTATTCGATTTTTATTTCTGTCTTTCGAGTGTTTTCATGTCCCGTACTTTCTTTTCTTTGCAGATCTTGTTCTGGAATTTTGATGATCAGGATTCAAGACACATTGCAGCAAACCTACATTGATGTTACAAGGCGAAGTAGTCTCCCATCAATCTTCTATAGTTCTATATGTATATAAAAATCACTTCTATTATTGTGTCATTTTTGGTTATGTAGTCTAGTTTAAGGCCAATTAATAATAAAGCTTCTAATAGTTACTCAAATTAAACAGTTCAAAGTATGTGTTAAACTGCTCATAGCTGTCACATCTCTGTTCCCAACGAATCACTGATGAAACTAAAATGTCTAACCGATGATACGACCCTCTTTGACTCTCGAACTTGAATTCAACACCATTACTGCAAGCCTCACTAGCAAAAAGATTACCACTCCTCCATGGGGGCCTCGAACATAGAGAAATCACAAGAAAGAGAGGTGCTGAACTTGATGCTTCTTAGACTAGATTCAATAGTGTCACTGATCAAGAGAGACACAAGCAAAAAGGAAACCTGAACTACTAAGAAAACTATCAAGTGGACACATATCTTTGATATCATCTTTAGAGGTAGTAATCTACTACTTTAGAGCAAATTCTTAAAACATTAAAAAAAAGCAGACAACACTACCAAAAGAGCACTGAAACAATTGATTGATCAATCATAACCAAAGTTCACAAAAAAAGAAGCTAAAGCCAATATAGAAATACAATACCTTTCCTTGTAACCTATCACTAAGCTTTAGTATCTTAACCTCTTCTTCCTTCTCTACTTAGCCACCAAGAAAAGCAAAAAAGACTCCTCAATCACCTCCTACATAACTCTGCACTTGACTCCATCTTCATCAGCAAAAGAACAATTACTCTTTACACACACACACACTTCACAAGAAGCGTTTTCAGTACAAACAATCGTTACATATGAGCGCGGATTGGGGACCAGTGATTGTAGCGGTGTCTCTGTTCATCCTACTGTCACCAGGCCTACTGTTTCAGATTCCAGCGAGGACGAGAGTGGTTGAGTTCGGGAACATGAGCACGAGCGGCATCGCTATTTTGGTTCACGCAGTTATATACTTTGTATACTCACGATCTTAGTGATTGCGATACACAGTTCACATCCATTTCTGATCTCCTGCTCTCAATGTAAATGTAAGTAACAAAAGAAAGGAGTTTTATTACAAAATCTAATGTAATGTACAAATCTCTCGTTCAACAAACATGTTTCAGATGACAGTAAGCAACTTTTGTCTGAATTTGAGCAAATAAACAGAGTAAACGAGACTTTAAAGTAAGAATCAAACTAAAGTAACATTACAATACAAGTACGAAACAGAGAACTTTCCCCATGTCTACAGGTTTAAGGTACATAAAGAAACCACTAGTTTACAGAGTTTCTAGACTCCTTTTCATAAAGGGTACACCTTTATTACATTCTTACAACGAAAACAGAGAGACCCAGAACAGAATCAACCGGTGTAGATGTGGAGGTTAACGGCGATGATCAAAATGGAGTAAATGGCGAAGAAGATGAGAGTGTGAACAGCTATGGCTTTTCCGTTTGTCTTGAGATTACCGAAATCTACTCCTCGGTTGTTTCCCGGTAGTGAGAAGAGAAGACCCGGCGAGAGGATCACGAAGAGGATGACGCCGACGAGAACGGAGCCCAATCCGCCATTGTTGTCGTCAGAAAGTAGAAAGGTTACACCTTTAAGAGAGCGGTGGGTATAGAAAAGGACAGGAGGAGAGATGGAAGAATCTAGAGAAGACTAAAAGTTATGGTTAATGGGTTGTTTTAACTCTTTTTTCTTTTGACGAAAATGTTGTAACTTTTATTTAAATAATCTTGTGGTTATCAGTAATCTAAAGAACTTAAGAGGGCGCGAAAAATGTTAAATATCGATAGCTAGTGCTAATTTTTTATCAAAGTTAACGTAATTGTGTAATTTAAGAGTGGACCGACAGAACACACACTCTTCAACATTAATTTATAAGTTAGTATCTTATTTAAGTTATTTAATTATATAGTACCATCAAAACAATAAAATATAACATATAAGAAAATTCTAATTTGTTTATTATGTGGTTAATGTGATTGCTTAATTTATTTTAACAATATAAAATTAAACAAAAGGAAGGATGCAAAATTGTTATAAAATCTTTATTATTTATAATCATTAATTGTCACATATATGTTAATCATATTAGGTAATACCGTAGCTTTTATTTAATTAAGGAAATAATTCATGTTTCTTATATTTGGGTTAATATAATGTTCTTACCATTGGATTTTGGACCTACAAATTATTCAATTGATTTTTATGTTGCCACGGAGCCAAATTGACATGTGAGACATGACTTAATAACTTAATGATTCTCAAAATTAATATATAAGGGATTATTTTACAATACCGTTACAAATTTATATTTATAAAGATTTACCACATTATATATCCATAATTGTCAGTATGACTGACTTATACATATTGACTTTTTTGTCAGCATATTGACTTATTAGGTTAGTAGTCAGACAAAAAAATTTTTCTTTTTTGTAACTTAATTCAGACAAATATTTACACACTTAGGTGTGATTGAAAGGTACATGTAGCGTTAATTTTTCTAGCGAGAATTATTTTTCCACTTAGTTCCACTTAGTTTTACCAATCAGATGAAAACAACTTTTTCTCTATTACGTTTGATACTGTTTAAATAGAGGTATATACCTCACTTTTTTCTCTCACTGTTTTTGAGGTGAAAAACAAATTACTCTTGACTTTTCTTTTTTCTTATCTTTATTACTCCTGTATTTTACCTCTTAATTACTCTAGTTGAAGTATCGCTCAGTTACTCTATAAAACCATGAATATCGCTGGTGCTTAAGGGGATCCTTAATGAAATAAACTCATTTAATTAAATGTAAAATAAAAGAAAAAGAAAAAGATACAAGGAATGCTACAACAATTCGAGATCTTCAGAGGTCAAGATTGAAGCTGTATCACTCCTCACTAGATAATTTCATAATTCCAAAAGCCATTGTCCTTTTGAATAAGTTTAACGCTGAAGAACTCGTTCTGTTCGTTCTCATATGGATTATCTTTATGTGATATCGACAAGAAAGTGCTACGACGTTTTTGTTTACTTTTTAGAGGATAGTAGATTGGTCAAGGAAATTAACTCCACCGCTTGAAAGGTCAATATTCACGTGGTTCGTAAACCCACAATCGTGTTAGAGGCGGTTGCCATTATGATTTATGGATATGGCATGCGCTTTTGGACCTCCGTGTACCTTAAATGATATCAATGTTCTTGATCGCCACTGTTTTGATGACATAATAAAAAGTCAAGCTCCGCAAGTTACTTTCTCTGTCAATGGAAGAGAGTATCATTTGGCCTACTATCTCACCAATGGTATTTATCCGAAATGGGCAACTTTTATCCAATATATTCCAATACCACAAGGTCCGAAAGCGGCTTTATTCGCTCAACATCAAGAAGCTGTCCGAAAAAATGTCGAGCGTGCTTTTGGAGTCTTGCAAGCTCGATTTTCCGTTGTTAAAAATCCCGCACTTTTTTGGGATAACGCCAAAATTGGAAAGATTATGCAAGCATTTATCATACTTCATAATATGATAGTAGAAGACGAACGAGATGGATACACTCATTTTGATGTTTCAGAGTTCCAACAAGGAGAAGATACTGGAACTTCACATGTCGATTTCACGTATTCTACAGATATCCCTTCAAATATCGCCAATATGATGGATGTTCGAGCTAGAATTCGTGATAGACAAATGCATCAACAGCTCAAAGCTGATTTGATTGAATATATATGGTGTAAATTTGGACGTGCTGGAGACAACTACTGAGCTCAGATGTTTTTCCAAATTATTCTCGATTATTGTACTAGTCTTTATTTTTATGTTTTTTTAAAAAAAATCTATGTTTTAAATGTTATCTTTTAATATGTTTGAATTAATAAATAAATTTTATCTTTAAAAAAAATTAAAAAAATTAAAAAACTTCCATTGGAGCACTCCAAATGGGAGTTTTTTAACTATGGTTCTTAACCTCACTTAAGTACATTAAAAATATTAAATAATCATTAAGAATCACACTTAAAGATCAAGGGATAAACCTGCTCTAATGTACCAGTCGTACCCTTAAAACGAAGACTTTGAGAGGTAGTAAATCTATCACAATAGTCTATATCGTATTTTTAGACACCGTGATCTTATTCTGTAGAGGTGGTAGAATTTATCACTTTTATAGTCGTTTATACTTATAAGTATTTATATATAATTGATAATTAATAGTCGGCATGGTTCATTCTTGGTGGACCGGTGGAGTAAAGTAAATATAGAATTTGAGTTGGTGCATGTGAAATTTTCGATTGAATTATGCTCCAAAAGCAAAGACACGCAAGGGCCCATATATGCCATCACATTACGCTTTTTCCTTCCATTCTCAGTTTTTCCTAGCTGCCTTTTTAGTTTTTCCCCTAATTTTACCATACTATATAATATTATACAATTAATTTGAAGATGATCTAAGCAAAAACAATTAAAAACATGACTCAGTCCACCTTCCACGACTGATCTTGAAACTCATAGTAAGTGTAATTTAGTTTTTTTAACATGTACTACCAGCTCATCCGGTCGACCTTGGAAAAACGTATATAGTATTAGAGAATGGAGTAACTCAAAAACGTACCATATTGTCTGATCCAAATTTGAAATATCTTTCGACTAATGTCATAGGGTAAACTTATTGTTTGTTACTGTCCACCATGTTAACTACTTAAACCAAAACTCAAGTTTATATTAGCCAAGTATCGATAGTTTAGTTCTCAAGAATATCGAATTCAAGATGAACGTGTATACACACACTGAGCTTTAAAATATTAACATTAAACTACAATTGTAGTTTAGTTCTAATCAATATACAAATCAATGGAATTTAGCAGCTGTATGGCGACCATCTAAATCCAAATGTGATGATGTGCTAGGTGTGCATCCTTCACTCGACCCATTTAGGTTGTGGAGTAACGAAAATCTAGACGTTTCTCGTCTTATAATGACAAGGGGTCTTGCTCGTAACTCGTAAGGATTGTTTTCATAGCCTACTAACAAGTTCCATCTCCAAATATAATAAGGAGAGGTTTCGTCTATGGCGTCTTGCACCTAGCAATTGAGTCGTATCATTTTTTAATACACAATTCCAGTCTATAAACCATACGTAAATCTTTTTTCCCGTATTAGTGTATAACCATCGACTTGCTACACATATTCATTTTCCCCCTTGTGTTTCTATATATGTGAACATCTAGAAAGAAAACACTCTGGAGAAAATGGCTGTTTATTAATCTCAATCGTTCATAAGTGCATAAATCAAATATAATTATACTTCTCATTTAAATCTCCATTCGAAACTGGTGGAATTTGATTGGTTAGCCTCGATCAAGATAAGATCTTCATCCAATTTATTCAACCCAAGTCCTTATCCTTTGTTTATGTTTACCTTTCACCTTTATTTTCATATGACTATTTTCTTCCTCAATGATTTAAGTATTTGACATTACTCAATCTCAAGAGTTTGTGCCACAATTATCTCCACCAATCGTGCCCCAATTATGGTAGATTGAGATGGGTGTGCAGTTTCATCATTACAAGTTTACCGTTCCTTAGCAACTTTTCAGATTAATTGCCGACTCTTTTCAATGTATGAACTTGTTGAGAAAACAAAACTATATTTTGTAAGAAAATTAAGTCAACTAATTAGCCAGAATTTCACATCAACTATCATATATCTAATTATTACATAACCTGGCTTATCTTATTAACAAATCGTTCATGAGAACTACTTGGCAAATTTGGATCATTGTAAGTTGTTACTTCTTTTTTGTTTTGGTTTATTCTAGAATAATGGCGTTGTCAGCTAGAAAATCATATAGAATGTTCATATTAAAAATTGGTCGAAGCGTATGAAACACATTTATATATTTTCTTTTAAATTGTTTGAACAGGTTTCTTAATTCCAACGAGGTGAAAACAATATTGTACATAAATGTTGGTATAATTATGGGTATAAAGGTCATGACATGTATCATAAGTCTTTTCAAAAAAAAAAAAGACATGTATCATAAGTCTAGCGTGTTTGTGTTTGTGCATGTATTGTGACTATCGTCATTTATGTGTCACCAACATCTGTACTATGTAATTTTGGAGCCTTTTTCAGTTTTATTCTAAGTTTGAACCTTATCACTTCAATATATCTGATATTTGGATCAATACACTCCTCATGAAGACTGATAAAAGGAAAAAGATCTCAAATCTGCTCTTTCCACTTCGGTTCATGCTTGTCGTGGTCTTGTCAGATTCCGGCTACAATGCATCTGGTATCGTCGCTGATCTAGGGATCTCCATTCCCATGTTTAGCTACTCAGTGTGGTAGATGCCACCAAGATTTTGTTTGCTGGGCTTAAGTTTATTGCTAGGCTAGGTCATGCTACACTATTTTGTTTGTTGAGCTCAAGTTTATTTATAAAGATGTATTTGTTATTTTCTTTTGCTACACTAAACTTTACAACTATTCTGCTTGTTGGGCCCAAGATTATTGCTGGACTAGGCCATGCTAGTTAACATCTCAAGCTCCAGTTGCAGTTCATGTGATAGATTGACATTCGATAAGAAAATATCAGGATTCTTACATAATTATTTTGGATTGAAGTTGTGTTGGACTTATTGGATTCGTTGAAAAGGTAATAAAACTTAACCAACAAAAATGTTCATGAAGTTTAACGTCTTAGCAAATTCATCGATCGGAAGTGTTGGTGGCTCCTAAACTTCGCAAACCTCAACTACAAGAAATGTGAGAAAAATACAACATAAAAAGGGGACCAAGAGGGATGTTAAGCACGTTTTGATTAACTATTTCATTTGTCAGGTTTTCGCATGTGCAATAGTGCGATGATAAATGAGCGTACGGAACAAATCAATCCCCATGTGTATCGATCAGAAAGATCTTAAATAAACGCTTACATTGAAATATAGCTCTTTCTTCTTTTGTTTACTACACACAACGTACCAGAGTGTTGAAGTCTTATTATATAAGTTTTGGTTTCAACATATTATATTTCTTACGTCGTCTTGTTAATATATTCTAACATTAATCGTTTCCCCATAGATCCACCACATCATTGGGTTATATTTATTCTTTTGGGGTCACATCTATCATTTTCCCTTAAAATTATACACAAATTTTTTTAGCCTTTTGCACCCAAAGGAAAACAAAATATAGCCAATGTCGGAGACGTGGCAGAGCCAGGACAAAAACCTGGTCGCAAGTGGGACTCTCTCGGAGAACTAGAGAGTTCCATTGCTTGCACGCCTTTTACTTAAAGATAGAAAGCATTCCTTTTAAAGATATATCACTTTCCTTTTGGAGGAAAGAAGCATGCAAGAATGAGCAGTACATGACTGGGTGATCGTGGTCGAGTGGTAAGGAGACGGAACTGAGACGCCAACACGTTTCAGGTTCGATCCACCTTCCGAAAAGCCAAAGTCCCAATATCGTGGTCGCTACACGAATATGATATGATTTAGGCCCATCTAAATACCCTGGTAGTTAATCTATCCGTGAGATGCACCTCCTCGGAGATTGGCCTCTCCAGAGATATCTCAGGTTAATCAAAAAAAAAAATGAATAAGAATGAGCAGTACACACTTATGATCTCAATTAGTTACGACTGTATCGTATCGTGTCTTGTCATGTCATATGATACAACACGTGGCTGTTTGTGAGAGAAGTTCGCAAACATGTCCGAACAAAATAGAGGCGAAGTAGTGGCTTATGACTCTCTTTAGTCTCGACCTCAGCCAGACACTTCCGTATTAAGCATATCTTTTAGCTCGAAAGAAACACTTCACTACTTCTGTAACGTCCCATCTTACGTGCTAATAATACATTTTCAGACGTTGCCCACGTAAGAAATTCACGACGAATGCAGATCACACGATCATTGTTCTGGTCCTTATCGAAACTCTTTTACACTTGTGTCGTTTATTAGATTCTCTCATCAACACATACGACATGAGAAGACGGACAATAACAACAAATTGATTAGATTCTTACCCACACATTTAAAAACGTAAAATTATATTTCTACAAAATATAATTTAATAAAAAATGTATTCTACAAAATCTAATTTAATAAAAATCCTGTTTAATTTTTGTTTTTGTGATAAAATATTTATTTTTGTTTAAGTTAAAAATGTTGGAGTTACAGAATATAATAAAGTCAATTTGTATTTTTTTATTTTAAGGCTAAAACTGAGTTAACATTTATGTATATTTTTAATAAATTGTTTAAATAATAAAATTTTAACAAAAATTTGTTTTTTTTAACCAGACAAAAAATTGTTATAGTAAAAATAGAAAGTTTCTAAAATTTTAAAAATATTCAAGGGTAAAACAGTGATTGTGTGTTCTGTTAAAATGATCTAATATGTAAATAATTAAAAAAATTGGTGGAATAAAACATGATCACACGTATAAATAATATTATTACCATATGATAGTTCTGGCCATGTTCGTTTACGTGTCGCGCGACCTGCGACTTGCGACCTGCGATTAAAACTATGTTCGTTTACGTGTCGCTACGACCGCGACTTGCGACCAATCGCGATCAAAATTTTTAATTTTAATCGCTGTTTTTCGGCGACTTAGATAGAAACTCGGCGATCGAAGGCCGATCACTACGACATCAAAACGAACAACAACCGCGACTTGCGACCGCGATTAAAACTATGTTCGTTTACGTGTCGCTACGACCGCGACTTGCGACCAATCGCGATCAAAATTTTTTTAATTTTTAATCGCTGTTTTTTCGGGCGACTTAGATAGAAACCCGCGACTGGTCGCGCGATCAGTCGCGCGACATCAAAACGAACAACAACCTGCGACTTGCGACCAATCGCAGGTCGCATGTTACGCGACAGCAAAACGAACAACAACCTGCGATCAGTCGCAGGTCGCATGTCGCAGGTCGCAAGTCGCGCGACATGTAAACGAACACGGCTGTCACAATTAGATAAATAGATATACACTTGCTTTATCCAATAACCACATAAATAGACATCAATGGAAATCATCCTAAACATATATACATTAAATATTCACAGTCGATATGCAAGCATATCTTAATACCCTATATATATAGCTACAAAACCCTAAAGAACACTAAAAGAAAAACAGTAGAAGCAAGAAAGCGAAGACAAACATGAAGGTGCGTATACATATTCCATTTTTCCAAGCCTAATCAAAATATTCTTCTCTCTGTGAGCTTTAATTGTGTTTATATTCCATCTCTTGCAGCTTCTAAGTTGGATTCGAACTATAAAGCAAAACGGTTTAGACCAATCAAAGGAGTTCAAAGGTTTGATTAAATGATAGCAAAACTTTTCTCTTACGTAAAACCTTTTAAATCTTCATCTTCATACAACGTTATACATAATATGCTTTTGGTTAAATTATATATATAAAAGAACAATCAATCTTTCAGGTAATTTCTGTTGCTTAAGAGCTCAGGTTTCATCTGAAGTCCAAGACATCCGTACAAACTCCTTCTCCTTCTCCTTCTATGGACCATCTCATGACCCGAAACCACCAGAAGCTGATGAGGAACTCGAGTTTGATCATGAAGACGGGTTCGGTGGATTTCTAACGATCGGGACGCTCGGTAGAGATCCTGAAACACCAAGATTCACTTCAGTTGCAAAAGAAGATGTAAGCGGAGTACACAAAGATATTGCAAAGCTCATTACTGAGAAGCTAGACAAGTTGCTTGAGGAATATCCGGAGGATAGTAGCAGTAAGCAGGTTGAGAGATCGAATGCAAAAGAACATAGAGAATCAGTTGATGTACGTAAAGAACGTATTGAGTTTACAAAGAGCAGCAAAGAAGTAAAGAAGAAAGAGGGTTTACTTACAAGTCTCTTCAAGAGAAGAAAGACGGTAGACGGAGAGTGTAACACCATGGAGAAACATGGCACAGGATATTTGATTAAAAGGGTGTTCGAGAAGCTCTACATGTCTTCTTCAAAGACAATAAAAGATGACAATGATGTTAATATGCACAAGAAGAAAGACATCAGAAAGGTTCTATCTTTTTTTTTCTTCAAGCATTTTCAAATCTATATTGGTCAAAAGTATTATGAAAGTTAATGTGTTTTTTTTGTTTGTTTTGGTTATAGAATGTTCAAATCTTCCGGAGTAAAGTCCATCCTGTTCTCTGTACACCTGCAAGAGACGATAACGAGATAGATGACAGAAGAAGCTGCACCAATGGCTCCAATCTCAAGACTCCACGTCCGTTTTCAAGCTCCATCTCGGAAGCGAACAGGAAAAGAGAAAAATGGATCAAGACTGACGCAGAGTGTAAGTCAAGATCCTTCCTATACACAACATTTGAACACTAATCTGTTTTATTTCTGTCTTTCAAGAGTTTTTCATAACGTTTGCTATTTTTTTGTGCAGATCTTGTTCTTGAACTTTGAAGATCAACACACATTGCAACAAACCTACATTGATGTTCTCCTATGAAACTTATATGTAATCTATAAAATCACTATCTATTATTGTGTTGTCAAAAGGTTATGTAGTCTAGTTTAAGGCAATTAATAATAAAGCTTCTATATTACTCAAATTAAACAGTTCAAAGTAAGCATATGTGTTAAACTGCTCGTAACTGTCTCATCTCTGTTTCAAACGAATCACTGCCGCAACTAAAATGTCTAACTGATGATACGACCCACTTTGACTATTGATCTTGAACTCTAACAAAGATTAGAAGCTATGAAACTCAACATAGAGAAATCACAAGAAACAGAGGTATTGAACTTGATGCTTCTTAGACCAGACCAGATTCAATCGGGTCCGGTGTCACTGATCAAGGAGAAACAAACAAAAAGGAAACCTAAACTACTAAGAAACCTATCAAGTTGACGCATATCTTGATATCATCTTTAGAGGTAGTAATCTACTTTAAAGCAAATTCTTTAACATAAAAAATGCAAAAACTCTACCAAAAGAGCACTGAAACAATTGATTGATCAATCATCCCCAAAGTTCACAAAAAGCTAAAGCCAATATATAGAAATACAATACCTATCACTAAGTTTTTAAATCTTAACCTCTTCTTCCTTCTCTACTTAGCCACCAAGAAAAGCCACAGAAAAGAGTCGTCGATCACCTTCTACATAACTCTCCACTTGACTCCATCTTCATCAGCAAAAGAACAAACACTCTTTACACACACACATACACTTCACAAGAGGCGTTTTCAATACAAACACTGAGAAGCAAAGAGATCAAAAACCGTCGTTACATTACATATGAGCGCAGACTGGGGGCCAGTGATTGTAGCGGTGTCTCTCTTCATCCTACTATCACCAGGCCTACTGTTTCAGATTCCAGCGAGGACGAGAGTGGTCGAGTTCGGGAACATGAGCACGAGCGGTATCGCTATTTTAGTTCACGCAGTTATATACTTTTGTATACTCACAATCTTGGTGATCGCTGTACAAGTTCACATCCATTTCTGATCTCTCTGCTCTCTTATATCATGTAAATGTAAGTAACAAAAAAAAAACGGAGTTTTATTACAAACTCTAATGTAATTTACAAACCTCTCGTTCAACATGTCTAAACCAAGATGACAGAAAGTAAGCAACTTTTGTCTGAATTTGAGCAAATAAACAGAGTTAAAGAGACTTTAAAGTTAAAAAAAAAAAGGGAGACTTTAAAGTAAAAAGCAAACTGAAGTAAACATTACAATACAAGTACGAAACAGAACTTTCACCATGTCTGTCTGTTACAACAACAACAAGAACAAAAAAAAAACTACAGATTAAAGGTAAATAAAACCCCTAAATTACAGAGTTGAAAGACTCGTTTTCCATAAAGGGTACACCTTTACTTCATACAAACAAGGGAAACAGAGAGAGACCCAGAAGAGAATCAACCGGTGTAGATGTGGAGATTAACGGCGATGATCAAAATGGAGTAGATGGCGAAGAAGATGAGAGTGTGAACAGCTATGGCTTTTCCGTTGGTTTTGAGGTTACCGAAGTCTACCGCTCGGTTGTTTCCGGGCAACGAGAAGAGAAGACCCGGCGAGAGAATCACGAACAAGATGACGCCGACGATAACCGGAGCCCAATCCGTCATTGTTGTCGTGTAAAAGTAACCTTTTAGAGAGCGGTGGGTATAGAAAAGGACAGGAGGAGAGATGAGGTGGAAGAATCTAGAGAGGACGAACGTTATGGAGTAATGGGGGTGTTTTAACTTTTATCTAAATAATCTCGTGGTTATCATTAATCTAAAATACTTAGGAAGGCGCGAAAAATACTAATGCCGATGATTAATGCTAATTTAATCGTGTAACTTTTTTATTGAATTTTTATAGTAACTTTTTTAACCGAATATATTTAATCTTTTAGCTGGTGGTGGACCGACCGACCTCACCCTCACAATTACTAAAACGGATATCTACTGTAATCCTCTATATATTAATTGAGAAACATTTGAAAAAATGTAACCTCAATTTCAGATTAATTAAAATAGAACCGTCATAGGTGTGACTCAATTAGGTAGTAATTACATTCAATTGAAAAATAAGTAGGTCCACATTCGATTTTTATATGTTGTTAGATACATAAGTTGGTCAAACTATATGATATAATGATCTGATATGTTATTTTCTTTCCTTAAATCAAACCTACGGAATTACCATAAATGACTAATATATATATGACAATTAATTATTTTAATAATAAAGATTTGATAACAATTTATATCTCCTCCATCATTTTTTGTTTAATTTTATATTATTAAAATAAATTAAACAATCAAATTAGCTATAAAAGTAAAATTTAGATTTTTCAGATATGTTATATTTTGAATTTTTAAAACGACAATAAATGACTAAAACTATTAAAATTATTATGTTAAAATTAATGATCAATGGTTTAACATTTTTATTATAAGAAGATACACATGATTTTAAAACCATATGAGTAAAAATATCATTTAATAATAAAATAAATATATATATATAGATTAAACACTATATACCATAGGATTACATAAATATTTTAATATTAAAAGTTTCAATGAATTTTCAAGAACATTTATAAATTATAAACTTATTAAAGATTTCAGATTGAAAATTTTGTTATCGATGATTTAAATATTTTGTTATAAAATGATATGAATGATCATAGAACCGTATGATCATAAATTCTTATTTAATAAATAACTATATAAAATATACTATTCTTAGAAAAATAGGTTGGTCCATCTTAACTTATATTACACTTTTTATTAAACTAACTATCGAATTGATAAATAACGTACCAAAAAATGTTTTGCACTTTCCTTAAATAAAAGCTACGAAATTACCTAATATGATTAACATATATGTGAAAATTAATTATTATGAATAATAAATATTTGATAACAATTTTTGTATCTTAGTTCTTTTTAAAAATTTTATATTATTAAAAGATATTAAAAATCACATTAAATATATAATAAAAAACATTTATATTTTTTGTGATCAATAGATTTTTTTTTGTCATAATAAGTTACAAATGATCATAAAATTGTATTAATATGAACTTTTATTTAATATTATAAGAAGATACACATGATTTTAAAACTATATGAGTAAAAAATATCATTTAATAATAAAACATATATATATATACATATATATAGATTAAACTATATACCATAAGATTACATAAATATTTTAATATTAAAACTTTCAATGAATTTTCAAAAACATTTATAAATTATAAACTTATTAAAGATTTCACATTGAAAATTTTGTTATCGATGATTTAAATATTCAGTTATAAAACGATATGAATGATCATAGAAGTGTATGATTATAAATTCTCATTTAATAAATGACTATATAAAATATACTATTCTTAAAAAATAGGTTGGTCCATCTTAACTTACATTATATTTTTTATTAAACTAACTATCGAATATTCGAATTGATAAATAATCTACCAAATATTGTTTTGCACTTTCCTTAAATAAAAGCTACGAAATTACCTAATATGATTAACGTATATATGAAAATTAATTATTATGAATAATAAATATTTGATAACAATTTTGGTATCTTAGTTCTTTTTTTAATTTTATATTATTAAAAGATATTAAAAAAATCACATTAAATATATAATAAAAACATTTATATTTTTTCTTATATGTTATATTTTGAATTTTTCAAAACGTCTATATATTATTAGAAATTTGAAGATTCTCACTCTGAAAATTTTGTGATCAATAGATTATTTTTTGTGTTATAATAAGTTACAAATGATCATAAAATATAACGCATATGAATTTTTATTTAATAAATATTCAAACTAAATAATATATATATATTTATATATATATATATATACTAATGATTTAAAGCAACAAGATTGGCTGATCAATTTAGTTGTCCAGTTGAAATCTTTCAAAAGTATGTGAAAGACTAAAGTCAAAGTAAATATGGATTTAGAATAGTAGTTATATTTTACTAACCAAAATACCGAAAAAAAACGAACCGAATCGAAACCAACCCGATATCTGGATTGAACACCCCTAATCCAAATGAAGCCAAACTATTGTTTCATTCTCCAAAATATAATAAAAATAATAACTTAATTCCGCGCAAGGCGCGGATCTTATCCTAGTATTATAGTATCATCAAAGCAATAAAAGTTTATCATAGAACAGTCTCTCTCCTCTCCTAGAGAGAGTTCTCTCTCGAACATTCTTTCTCTCTTATCTTTAAAAAAGTCTTTCAGAGAGGTTAGATTTTGTTTTCAGAGTGAGAGAGACCGTCGTTTTTTTTGTTTCTCGGTTTCGGTTTCATCCGACCGATCTCTGTCTCCGGCGTTCTCGCCTTTTTATCTGGCGTGGACGGCTGGCTTTTGTTTCCGGGAGGTGATCGCTCCATCTAGCATTGCTATCGCCGGCTAAAATCCGGGGTTTTCCGGATCCGTTTGATCTACGACTTTGTTCTCTTTCGTCTCACCGCCTCTCTTTCTGAAGCTCTGATGATTCTCCTTCCCAATCGTTTTTGGGTTTTTGTATCTTCACGCTTACCTTTACCTTTAAAGATGCCTGCTTAGTTTTACATGATAGTCGGAGATGTAGGATCGATTGTAAGCGGTTGATTATCCTTCGTCGTTTGGTAGATCCGCCAGATAGATTTCTCGATTCGAGCCTCTTGGAAGACCATTCTGATGGTTTTCGTGGTTCGTTTTCACCGTCGGCGGAGCTCCGCCGTTCTTCTCTCTGGTTCCGGTGGAAGGAAAGGATTCGTGCCTTGACACGTGTTCATTGACCGCAGGGAGATCGAACTTCTGGTGGGTTACGTGTGCTTTCTTTTTCAACGGGTTTCTCCAATGAGCTTACTGCCCATAGTTAGCAAAGAGTTGTTTGGCCCGTTTGTTTTGGGCTCTTTCGTTTGGCCTGAGGGCCTTTGGTCTTTTGTTTGACCATTTGTTTGTATAATAAGTTGGGTTTAGCTTTGTTGGGCTAAGTTTTTTTTAATAAATTCCAGTGAAAAAAAAAAAAGCAATAAAAGTTTATCTATGTAAATACAAATTCTATTTTCATATGAAATCTTGCTGAAATTAATGAGATTTAATTCAAATCCAGCAAGTTTTCTTGGTCAGTAGAACAATCTGGATACTTTTGATATATCATTTTCTGATAGTATATACCACAAAAAATCATTTTTGGCTGAAACAACTAATATATCGCTAAGCAAGAACATATGAATGAGCCCACATGCATAAATGATGATTTAACTAGATCAAACCGAATTATCGAGTAAAAACTTATTATTTATATTTCTGTCCATCTCATGAAAAGAAGTATAAACCGTAATTAAAATCCAGAACTAGATTGAACGGTATATATCATATAACTTCTATACATCCCTTACATACACGTAGATGTCATAAAATGATGGTAGATATGAGACCACTTTGTTTATGGAACAACTTTGTTTCTTATATATGTATCAAACAAACTGCGAATTACACACAATTCAAAGTAAAATAAAACTTGACGATATATATAACTTTAAGAATACACTAAGCTAGTACAAAAAAAATGGAGAGATTCATTTATTTTATTAGATTAGGCGATGTACATGTGAATTTGAATAGCGAGCAAGAGAATACAAACAAGCGTGAAGTAGATGAGCGTATGAACTATAACCGAAAGACCACTTGTCTGAAATGTTCCAAACTCAACCACCCGGTTTTTCCCCGGAATCTGAATCAGCACTCCCGGAGTTAGCAACACGAAAAGCGCCACCGCGACAAAAACTGGTCCCCAATCAGGCATATTTATCTATCTTCTTCTCTCTTGTTACGTATCTATATATAAGAGAGATATAGAGTTGATCGATGCATGCAAATGCATAAGCGTGTGTATTTATGTGTGTGTGTGTGGGGATTGGGGTGTGGGGGTGGATGCATAATGGGTTGATAATGGCAGGTGAGAATAGAAGATTATGGTTCTTTTGTGACAGGGAAGAAAGAGTGCTTTGGTAGGAACGGACAAACTTCTGTGACATGGAAGGATATAAAGTGATGTTAAGAAAGGTATGCTTTAGAGAGAAAAAGAGAGACTATGATCCATCAAGTTGTGTGAGGATTCATGTTTCGCTGGACTCACTTTATTTGATGGTTTACTATTATTTAAACTTTTACTAGACTGTGATGTCACTGTAACACGTCGGCGCACTAAGAGCACAGCATAAAAAAAGTAAATTGTTGACAGTGGGATTTGAACCCACGCCCTTTCGGACAGGAACCTTAATCCTGCGCCTTAGACCAACTCGGCCATATCAACTTGTTGACATCAATGTACCAAACGTGTATTTTACTGAAAGGACTTCACCCATGTCCTAATTGGTGGAGTGCGACAGAATAGGTTTAAAAGTTCATTGTTAGTGGTCTCCTCCAAATTGCCATGACTTTCCTAATAAGAGATAGACAGCTTTGCATAAACCACCTGGTCTCCCACGAAAAAAGGGAATGGTCAAAAATGATTGATCTTCTCTAGGCATAAAACCACACAGACTGGCAACATTAGTGCATATACTTTCATACTTTGTTCTGACCTTGAGTTTTAAGTATATGACAGTGAATAGAGAAAGAGACTCGGTTTACAAATTGAAGTGGCATGTGAGGAATAAGAAGTTATCTGCTTCCAAAAACTGGTGAAACTTTTCTTCTTCCAGCTTTTTTCTCCTGACAAAAACAATGCCTCAGGCTTGAAATCTGCACTTTCTAGTTACTTCTGAAGCTGAAAAATGATGCAATGAATGCTAGAACAATTGAGCTCTTTCAGAGGTCAAGTTGAAGCTGAATCACTCTTCACTAGATAATTTCATAATTCCAAAGGCCATTGTGGTTTTGAATAAGTTCAACGCTGAAGAACTCGTTCTGTTCGTTCTCATATAGTCATATGAATTATATATTTATATGGTATCGAGAAGAAAGTGTTATGAAGTTTTTTGGTTTAACCTTTTAGAGGATAGTAGATTGGTCGTTGAGAGGAAATTAACTCATATGCTTCAGCATTTTTAAATGCTGCACTATGCACACTTGAATATTTAGACAATGAACTGTAATGAATTCATATTATTTACTATAACCAAGCTGACATTGGCTGTTCATGTAATTCATATTATCTGGTCGAAGTTCAGCTTCTTTACATGCCAATTTCTCCCTATTAACCCATCTTCGAAAACGCGGCAGTCTAGGCGCTGTTCAGAGTTGACCGCAGCGATTATGCCCAAATCGGTGTATCCAGGCGTCTAAGTTTTTTTTTTTTTAAGTTAAAACACGGTTGATTATTTTTTACTCATTATTGACAGATTTTGTATTTACCAGTATTTTTTACTCATTATTACCAGATTTTACCTCCTAATCTAAGTCACTTAAATGAAAAAGTTTTAATCTACCTACTCAGACTTCAGACTAGAAGAGAGCAAAAAGCCATCTATCTGAGCGAGACACTTGTAGAAGCCGTTCACCAACTCATGTATAAGCATAGTTTCAATGCAGTTTGCACTTTTTCTAACCATTATCGTACATCAAAAACATCATTTGAAGATTCAAACTATCTTTTTTTCTCTAAAAATCCATAATCTGATATTGATTCTGCAGAATTGAAAATTCTCAGAATCAAAACTTCAAAATAATGTTTTAACAGCAACATTACCCATGCCATTTATTATTCTTATCCAATTTGAAAACACATTAGTCTACCAACTATAATACTTTCTCTGTTTCTGAAATTAAGATTTTTTTAGAGTATGCACGTTTATTAAGAATTTAATAAATGTTTATAATTTAATTTATTTTTTACTTTATTATACATTTTCCAATAAATTTTCACCAATGAAATTTAATCAATTCAAATATTCTTATTCCTTAAAAACAGTATAGAAAATCTATCTTTGTAGAACAAGAAAAAAATCTAAAACATCTTATTTTCGAAAACTTATATGTATAAAACCATAAATCATGGAGATTTAGAGCTAGGGAAAAGTAGTTAAAAGCTCATAGTATTCCATTAATTAAAAACTCGATAATACACGGAATATTACAATGATATAATCGTCACTACAATTTATTACTATATCAAATCTAAAAGTCTTCGTCGAGCGAGAACACATGATTATCAAACGCGCCGCCTCCATTAACGCTAGACATCACCGAAGCTTTCTGGTAATCACCAACTCTCTTCTCGAAGAAGTTCGTTTTCCCCTGAAGCGAGATCAACTCCATCCAATCAAACGGATTCGCCACACCGTACACCTTCCCGTACCCAAGCGCACCCAAAAGCCTATCCGCCACAAACTCGATATACTGACTCATCAGGTCACGGTTCATCCCCACCAAGGCGCAAGGAAGCGCGTCGCACACAAACTCCCTCTCGATCTCGACCGCGTCGCAGACGATCGACTTCACGCGCTCCTCCGTGAGCTTCGTCCTCAGGAGAGTGTAGATCAGGCAGGCGAAATCGCAGTGCAAGCCTTCGTCTCGAGAGATCAATTCGTTGGAGAAGGTTAACCCAGGCATGAGCCCTCGCTTCTTAAGCCAGAAGATCGAGCAGAAGCTACCGGAGAAGAAGATGCCTTCGACGCACGCGAAGGCGACGATCCTCTCGGCGAAAGTCTGAGATCCGTCGATCCACGTCATGGCCCATTGGGCCTTCTTCGCGACGCAAGGGATGGTTTCGATCGCGCGGAAGAGATGGTCCCTCTCCTTGTTGTCCTTGATGTACGTGTCGAGCAGGAGGCTGTACATCTCGGAGTGGATATTCTCAATCGCGATCTGGAACCCGTAGAAGGCACGCGCCTCGGAGACTTGCACGTCGGACATGAACCGTGAGGCGAGATTCTCCAAAACGATTCCGTCTGAGGCGGCGAAGAAGGCGAGGACGTGTTTGATGAAGTGGCGCTCTCCGTCGTTGAGATTCTCCCAGTCGCGATTGTCTTGGGAGAGGTCGACTTCTTCGGCGGTCCAGAAAGAGGCTTCGGCCTTCTTGTACATCTCCCAGATCTGTGGGTATTGGATCGGGAACATGCAGAATCTGTCTGGGGTTGGGGTGAGAAGCGGCTCTTCTGCCATGGAAGGCATTCTTTTGGATAATGATGATAAGATTAATGTAGAGATGTGATTTGATGGTTATCCTTGGGAGTCTGGAGACGGATATTTATAATGGGGATGGAAGGGTTTTAGGGGTTTCA
Source organism: Brassica carinata (assembly GCA_016771965.1). NCBI lineage: Eukaryota > Viridiplantae > Streptophyta > Magnoliopsida > Brassicales > Brassicaceae > Brassica > Brassica carinata. The sequence goes on along the minus strand of CM028700.1, from coordinate 20,901,910 downwards.
AATGTTTTGAGGATAAGAGGGAAGAGACATGGAGGGAAGCGTTGAAACGTTTTGAAAATTTCACTCTTTCGAGAGGCTTGTTGGGGAAGATGAAGGGTATTACCGTAAATTTTGGTGTGAGGGGAATGTAATTAAGCGAGGGAAGTAGTAAAGTTGGCGGCAACATTTCGCATTTCGTGGTCAAATGACGCGAACGTCTGTGGTTCGCGTGTCTTGTTGTGAGGCACACGCACCTTCGTGTGAGTTCTCGGTTTCAAGCCCATAATGATAATTCAAATTTGGGCCTGACCTAATTACAGTCCTTGTGAATGCTAGTAAAGCCCAGCGTCTCAACTGTTTGCCGTTTCGAATATGTGTTACGAGACAGTTCGCTGGTTTTCAGCATATGACCCAACACAAATAAAAAGCACAATAATGATATTAGTATTACCATCTTAAAGAAAATATATAGCGTCGTTTTCTTGTCCGGCACCATGCCAATTGCCAAATTCGTTAAAACATCTTATTTTCAAAACTTATATGTATAAAACCATAAATCATGGAGATTTAGAGCTAGGGAAAAGTAGTTAAAAGCTCATAGTATTCCATTAATTAAAAACTCGATAATACACGGAATATTACAATGATATAATCGTCACTACAATTTATTACTATATCAAATCTAAAAGTCTTCGTCGAGCGAGAACACATGATTATCAAACGCGCCGCCTCCATTAACGCTAGACATCACCGAAGCTTTCTGGTAATCACCAACTCTCTTCTCGAAGAAGTTCGTTTTCCCCTGAAGCGAGATCAACTCCATCCAATCAAACGGATTCGCCACACCGTACACCTTCCCGTACCCAAGCGCACCCAAAAGCCTATCCGCCACAAACTCGATATACTGACTCATCAGGTCACGGTTCATCCCCACCAAGGCGCAAGGAAGCGCGTCGCACACAAACTCCCTCTCGATCTCGACCGCGTCGCAGACGATCGACTTCACGCGCTCCTCCGTGAGCTTCGTCCTCAGGAGAGTGTAGATCAGGCAGGCGAAATCGCAGTGCAAGCCTTCGTCTCGAGAGATCAATTCGTTGGAGAAGGTTAACCCAGGCATGAGCCCTCGCTTCTTAAGCCAGAAGATCGAGCAGAAGCTACCGGAGAAGAAGATGCCTTCGACGCACGCGAAGGCGACGATCCTCTCGGCGAAAGTCTGAGATCCGTCGATCCACGTCATGGCCCATTGGGCCTTCTTCGCGACGCAAGGGATGGTTTCGATCGCGCGGAAGAGATGGTCCCTCTCCTTGTTGTCCTTGATGTACGTGTCGAGCAGGAGGCTGTACATCTCGGAGTGGATATTCTCAATCGCGATCTGGAACCCGTAGAAGGCACGCGCCTCGGAGACTTGCACGTCGGACATGAACCGTGAGGCGAGATTCTCCAAAACGATTCCGTCTGAGGCGGCGAAGAAGGCGAGGACGTGTTTGATGAAGTGGCGCTCTCCGTCGTTGAGATTCTCCCAGTCGCGATTGTCTTGGGAGAGGTCGACTTCTTCGGCGGTCCAGAAAGAGGCTTCGGCCTTCTTGTACATCTCCCAGATCTGTGGGTATTGGATCGGGAACATGCAGAATCTGTCTGGGGTTGGGGTGAGAAGCGGCTCTTCTGCCATGGAAGGCATTCTTTTGGATAATGATGATAAGATTAATGTAGAGATGTGATTTGATGGTTATCCTTGGGAGTCTGGAGACGGATATTTATAATGGGGATGGAAGGGTTTTAGGGGTTTCAAATGTTTTGAGGATAAGAGGGAAGAGACATGGAGGAAGCGTTGAAACGTTTTGAAAATTTCACTCTTTCGAGAGGCTTGTTGGGGAAGATGAAGGGTATTACCGTAAATTTTGGTGTGAGGGGAATGTAATTAAGCGAGGGAAGTAGTAAAGTTGGCGGCAACATTTCGCATTTCGTGGTCAAATGACGCGAACGTCTGTGGTTCGCGTGTCTTGTTGTGAGGCACACGCACCTTCGTGTGAGTTCTCGGTTTCAAGCCCATAATGATAATTCAAATTTGGGCCTGACCTAATTACAGTCCTTGTGAATGCTAGTAAAGCCCAGCGTCTCAACTGTTTGCCGTTTCGAATATGTGTTACGAGACAGTTCGCTGGTTTTCAGCATATGACCCAACACAAATAAAAAGCACAATAATGATATTAGTATTACCATCTTAAAGAAAATATATAGCGTCGTTTTCTTGTCCGGCACCATGCCAATTGCCAAATTCGTTATCAGATCTTATTCCACAAAACGATGATATAATTTGTGGAATAAGAACAAACAAATATGTGTGATGAATGTTAGTCCAACGACTATGTGAGCTTGTTATGAGAGTCATGTGACTAATCTCACCTGCACCATGTAAACTCACAGAGAATAACCCATATATTATTAGTGAATCAATACTACTATATTGAAAGTAGGAAAAGAGGCTTTGCAAAAAGGTACAGCATCTGACGGGATGTGGTAGCTCGTTTGGTAAAGACCTTAAGTAAATGTCATGCTTCGGGTTCGACGCCGAGACGGAGGCTAGCCTCACTGTCATCAAATCGATGCTTGGGTGTTGGGCCTTATCAAACTGGAGTTTAAGCTCTCCCGTTGAAGTGGGCCGTTTCTAACCGGACCGGGAATGATCCATAAGTGGAGA
>CM028700.1:20838123-20899133 GCA_016771965.1 Brassica carinata | reverse complement strand
ATCTTTCCAACCAGACTCCACCAATCTATCTCTCACAAGCTCCATCGGATTATCTTTCTCTCCACTCTCCACCAACTACACAATCAACTTCTTCATAAAAAACTCCAAACTAAAAGAGACTTAATCGCATCAAAAATCGAGAGAAACCTTGATGTTGATGATTTCTCCAAGCGTGAGCTCTTCCTTCTCGGAAGCAACCGTCACGTCTTCATCAGGTACCGGAGACCGATTCACCGAGCATTTCCTGCTCAGGAGAAAACAAACCACCCATTATCAAAAAAAAAAAAAATAGAGGAGAAATCGAAAGGCTTAGATCAAAGATTCAAATAGGATGATTAACAATTCGAATGAAGCTAATATGATTTGTCTTCTACGTACATCTGTTTTAATCGATCGATCACAAATTTTCCCAGCAAACTCGAGAAGAAGAAAAGCAGATGACAACATAATCAAATTAATTGATGTTTATATAATGGGCCTTTATCAAACAGTTCTATAATTAGGCCCATTAAAGAGAGCCCAGGCATGAAAGAGGTTTTAGGAAGGAAAATAACGGTCAACGGGAAAACGAAGGCGCGACAAATGCTAACCATTAAAGTACGGTTGTGGTCGGCAAACAGTGTTCGTCTCCGAAACGAAACCGCAGAGACCGAAAAAATATTATTTCTTTATTTATCCTTCTCTTCCGCAAATTAAAAGCGGCGTACAATACTAGAATAGTAAAGCCTACGGCTAACCTGCGCACCTCCGTCGCTTCTTCTCAGCTCTCTCTCTCATGGCTGTCTCAGTCTCTGCTCCGATCTTGCCCCTCTGTTTCCATCAGAGCGGCGAACAAAGTAGCCGTTTAGGTTACATACAGCAGAAGAGATTAAGTCCTGGTCGTAATTCACGGAGCTCCATCGGTTTCGGTGCGGAGAAGGTGCGTAAGTCGAGGGTTAGGGCTCCGGTTTGCAGAGCCGTGCCTCCTCTCTTGTTCAAAGATCTCGACGCCGATGATTTTCGACATCCTTTGGATAAGCAGGTCTGGTTTAGTTGATTTAACCGGTTTAGATTAATTTGAACCAGTTTATTCCTATTTGAATCAATTTAAAATGAGTTAAACTACAATTGAATTGCGTAAATCGGGTTTTAAGAAAATTGTTTCGGTTATAAACGCATAGGACCGCTTAAACCGATTTTTAAGAACATTAGTAATTACTATTGAGTAATATCTTCGTTATGATCGTAATTGAAAAGCTTTGATTCGATGTTTTGAATTGTAACTACAGAACACGTTGTTACTAAGAGCCATTCCGGGGTTGAACGAGTTCGGGAAAGCTCTGTTAGGCTCAATGACGGAACAGATCATGCTTCTTGAGAACATTGGTACTTCTGTTCTTGTCTCCAAGAACCAGGTTTGCTCTTTGGAAGACGTTTTATACTTTTTTTTTTGTCTCTGCCAACAATGAGACATGATGTTTGTTGTATTTTTTTTGATGTCTCAGCTCTCTGATCTTCACGGTTTGTTGGTCGAGGCTGCTGAGATTTTGAACATAGAGGCTCCTGATCTCTATGTTCGACAGAGTCCTGTTCCTAATGCGTATACACTGGCGATAAGCGGTAAAAAGCCTTTCATTGTCGTTCATACCAGCCTCATCGAGCTTCTTACTCGCCAGGAGCTTCAGGTTCATACTCTGCAATTACAAGTTCCATGCTTTTTTGCTACTACTAATATTGGCCAATCCCACATATTAGTTAATTTTTTTTTTAATTGTACAAAAAAAACTAGGCTGTCTTGGCTCATGAGCTAGGCCATCTGAAGTGTGATCACGGCGTGTGGCTCACCTTCGCTAATATTCTTACTCTTGGGGCTTATACAGTCCCTGGTACGTCCTTCACTCTTCTGCGTCGGTCTCACAAAGTTGTAGTGACTAAGTTGAATTATGTTGTTTGTAGCTTTTGGGCAAATGATAGCTCGAACCTTGGAAGAACAGATGCTTCGTTGGCTACGTTCAGCAGAGCTCACTTGTGACCGTGCAGCACTTCTCGTGGCCCAAGATCCAAAGGTACTAGTTTTAAAACAATAAAAGAACCTTTTAAACCTTAATTGCTTCAAAATTAGACGAAAAATACCTAGTGATGTTTCTCTTCTTTCTTGTAACCTCTCTCATGTGGCTTCCAAGAGGTTGTTGTGTCCGTTCTAATGAAGTTAGCTGGAGGATGTCCATCAATTGCTGATCAGCTAAATGTTGATGCGTTTCTAGAACAAGCCCGTTCATATGACAAAGCTTCTTCATCCCCCTTGGGCTGGTACATAAGGTAAAGAGAATCAAAAAAGTATAAACAAAAAGTAGCGGTGAAATTTTTAATTTATTGTTACTTGTGGTCATTTCTTGTTTGTTTATTTACAGAAATGCTCAGACGAGTCAATTATCCCATCCATTGCCGGTTCTTCGTGCACGTGAGGTTGATGAGTGGTCAAGGAGTCTTGAATACAGGAGTCTCCTGAAACGGGCTAATCGAATAAGCACGTTGGAGAATGTTTAGTGGTGCAAAACATTCAGAAAGGGAAAAAAAATATAGCAAAAGATGTATAGGTAAGTTACATAGAAATGTTAGTTCAAGTTTTTGGTTTTGTGGATTGTTCAAATGTCTCTCTCTTTAATGCTTTGACAGGGGACAATACAGATGGGGCACGTAAGATAAAAAAAGAGACTGGATTCTTAGGTCTAAACAGGTACTGTAAAAACTCTTGTATTTGTATTTGTATATCTTATTGTTGTGATAGATAACACAAATGTATATTCAAGAGAAACAAAAGGATCAGTGATAGTATATATGATAAGATTGTATTAACTCGCCAGTCTCAGTCTTAAAAGGCTTATAACTACCAAACTGATTGTTCCGGTTGTTGTAGATTCTAAGTTCGTCCTGAGAAACTGAAGGCCTTACATCTTGCAATGTGTCTTTAAAGTCCTGTACCATGATCAAATTTGTAAAACAGTGACAGAAACGTACGTTTCTTTTAGGTAGAACCACCGACCATGCCTTAACTCTTTACCTGCTTGACGTTAAAACGTCCTGCAGTTTAATAGCCTACTTACAAAACGGCGTGTAGTTGTCTTTGAACATTAGAATGGGCCGTGATAAGAAACTCTTTGCTAAGGTAGGATCCCTTTACTCTGTTTAAACAAGCTTGTTATTTTTTTTCACATAACCCGTGTTCTTTTGGAAGACGCTGACGCAACGGCTAACTACCCGATTTATAACTATTTTCTTGTTCACGCATCTGGAAAGTGACACCGGCGGCGGTGATTTTGCCTATCAAAAATAAACGCAGTGATCATTCTAACAGCCGCTACTTTTTACAGCGTCGGTCAAGACACCAGAAACCTTAACGGAAGTAGCCGCAGCGTCTGCTTAATTAATTTTCTTCCATCTTTTTATTTATTTTGATGTTCAATTTTTGATCGCTAACCGCTGCGTCTGCGTCTTCTAAAAGAACACGGCTATAATCACGCCGGCGTTTAAGCCGAACAAGAAAGACAATCCACACAACAGTTATTAAGTCTCAGCGTCTGGAGACGCTACAACTTGCATTATTCAAAACACACATAAAAAAAAAAACAAAAGTTACCACCCTTGTTTCTGCTTGCTCCAGAGAAAAGACCCTTAAGCAATCATCACACAACAGTTTAAGATAAAATGGCTGAGCTTAACACCACAGTAGCCTTTAGACTCCTCCCAAAGCAGCTTCTCCTCGGGATTAGCGGAGGGACGACACGTGTAGACGGACATCGTCTCTGTCCTGGAAGATCCCACCGATTCTCCAATCACAAGCAGCTTGTCTCCAAGAGACCTAAACGCAACGCCCCATCCTCCGTTAGACTTAGCTCTCACAGGTACATCCCCGAGCTTCTTCCAAGCGTTTGCGTTTGTGTCGTAAACGCGGAGCTCGTTCCCAGACGTTTCCAGCGAGTAAAGATTGTCATTAACCACAGCGATGAGAGGTGGAGACTGAACAGATGAGAAAGCCACGTCTTTAAGAATGTCCGGTATTAGTTCCCAACTGTCCGTAACCTCATCGTAACGTTCTCCGCAAGTTAGGTTCTTATCGTTCTCATCCTTACCACCGAGTACGTAAAACTTGCCACACAAGAAACATCCGGAACAGAACTGCCTCCTCTTGTGCATTCCGCGGAGACGCGTCCACGTTTTGGTCTCCGAGTTGTACTTCTCAGCTTTATTCACGACTTCCTTAGACCCGTATCCATCGATCTTCAACCCTCCAGCTACAAAAGCAGCAGTCCCATAGTTAGCAGAAGCGAACAAGATCCGTGGCGTGATCATCGCAGGACCCTTGAACCACTTACTCGTCTCCAACTCGTACCTCCACAAAGCAACGCTCTTCTCCTCCCTCCCAGTGACAATCAAATGCGTTCCAGCGCAAAGCGATTCTTTATCCGCGAGGGAGAAGCAACCGTCTGAAGGAAGTTCCGGAACCTCCTGGTAATTTTCAAAGTCTTTATCGAACATAGTCCATTTCGTGTCGCCGTGGGATCGCATAAAGACAGACGGTTCAACCACGCCGCGGTCACGCCTCACCTTGAAGATTTTACCTTCCTTTAGTAAACGCGAGAAACGCTTATTAAGAAACTTAAGTTTCCAATACTCGAAACGCGGGAGGCGTGCGAGTATCTCGACCTCTAGCTCGTAAGGAAGCTGAGGAACGTTTTGTGAATAATCTGCATCCTGAGGTCTGAATCCTACAACCTCTCCTGTTTCTTCTTCATCCATATCCAAACAAGGGTCTTCGTTTAGATCCGGAATCTTGTATTCACGGATCCGAACCTTCCTTGGCCTGGACCTGCTCGAGCTTGCCCGAACTCGACCGGTGTGGTCTTGTCCTAACGCCAACATTTCTTGGTAATAATCCATCCCTTTTGCTACTACGTACGCCTTTGACATTCCCTCTCTATAAAATTTAAAAAAAAAAACTGAATCATACAGTGCAAACTGAATCAAATTATAAAAGTGATTACCAAGTTTTAATCTTTTTGTATAGAAAAAAACAAAGATTCACACTATTATAGTTGGGAGAGCAAAAATGTAACAGACAAACAATCCAATCTTTGACTAACCAGATCTAGCAATCTTGATTTGTAACTTATAAGTAGTGCAACCACAACTGGTTCTAACAAGAAACTAAACAGATTTGATTAAATCATGACAGTGAAGTGGAGACTGAAACTGGTCAACGGTCTACAAAAGAAAACTAGTAGAAAGGGTGTGTGTTTATATGTGTATACATCACTATAGTAATATACCTGAAGAAAACTAGGTCACAAGTCAAAGAGGAGAAATCAAGAAACTTACAGGGGAAGACAAACCCTAGAAAATATGATAGTAAGCTCTCTTCTCTTTCCTTCTGCTTCTTCTTCTTGTTGATCTTCTTCATCTGTAAATAAGAAAATTATAAACGAAAAATACAAAAAGAGATGACGAGGGACTGAATAAAAAAAATACAATAAAATAAATTTTATGAAAAGTAAAAATGTATAATAATCAGAACCTTTTTGCAAAGAGAGGAAGGTAATCCACCCTCAGTTGCAGGGAAAATTCAAGCTTGATTTAGAATATGCCAGAAGAAAATACTAATTTTTAAAAATATTGGAGCAGTAAAGGCAGTGACTTATTATTATTTTTTTCTGCAATAAGCGAGCAACGACAAAACCATACACGACTCATATTCAAGAAATCGCCGGTAAAAACTCGAAAAAGGCAAAAAGCTATGTTTATGATATTATATATCGTCAAGTGTGTGTATGTGTGTCTGACTGTGTGCGAGAGAGAGAGAATATGCTTAGAGAAAAAGGAAAGAAAATAGTTTTTCAAATCCAAGAAGAAGATAAGACAAAATTATTTAAAGTTCATCTTGCAAATTAAAGCTTTCTTAAATCAGAAAATGGCAAAAAGGAAGCTTTAATATCATGAAAACATATCAAAATTAGTTGGCATATCTACCGGAATATTCCACACTACTAGTATACTAGCATCCAGTTGTGATCTATTCATATTTTGCCTTTATATATAAATATGTGTGTTTATCATCATTTATATTGTAGTCATTTTCGTTAACTATATGGTGATCTTTAATAAAACATACGCGTTGATAAGAATAATATTCATCTACTCTGCTATAAGTTTCCTAATCCATAATCCATGAAATATAGACTATGTCTACGTACGTTGAATAAGATTTAAATGTGTAATTTAAGTATTTTTCTTAACACACACGCACTGATCAGTTATTTTTCATTGAAGAAAACGAGTTTACAAAATGTGTGGACAATTAGCAAATGATTTTTACTCATACCACCGTGATCACCGCCGCATTATCCTTTCGGCCCAAGCTTACCTATGCTAGCGTGTCACTTGTATTAAAAAAATGTCATTTAACATTTTCGGTCTCTACTCTTTAACATTAAATAACGTTACCTAATCAATAGATTAATCCACGTCTTATGTGCTGGGTCTCAACTAAGTGGAGAGGCTTTTTCTTATTCCGTCTCAAGCTCATGTTACTATTGTATACACCATGGTATCAAAACAAAAACAGTCAATTAATCTCCCTTCCTCTCTACCTTTTGATATGTTTCTTATTGGTTCAGTGACTTCAATCAATCCGAGATAGAAGTTCTAAACTATTAAAGACTGTAGTTGAGAAACACTGGAAAAAAAACATTATAAGAAATCATGATATATATATATATATATAGACCGATTGTTCAAACTAATAATATTTTGGTTTCTCTTATATGATAAAAAATCTCTAGCAAAGAGAGAAATCAAAAATAAAAATCAAGTCTAGTGCAAAAGAATAAAAATAGTGATGAAATGGTTTCAACTGAAAACTTAATCGTCATGCTCTACGAATATTGTAATCACCTCATTAGACCATGATTAACCCGGGCTCTTAGGGTGAGATTTTTAGCTTCGGCTAAGAACCGGTTCTTAGCTTTTAACTAAGAAAAACTAAGAACCGTCTCTTAAATAAAAGATATAAGAACCAGTTTTTAGCCGAAAATTGTAAAAAAAAAAATAAAAAACAAAAAAAATGTCAAATCATGAGTTAAAAACCCAAATTAAGAACCCGGGTTAATCATGATCTAACCGCTTATAACGCACAACCATCAATATATATTTTAGCTACAATTAGCTAGCTAGGGTTGACTTGACCGCATGTATAAAACTTAGTCTTCTTATATGAGTTAGGTAAACTTTATAACTACTCCGCTTGCCATTCAAGGTAAGGAAAGCTCTAAAAAGACAGCAAGAACCCTGGAAATATAGGGAGGTCTTCGGATATATCAAGATTTGTGGAGAGAAGAAGATAATCTCTCTAAATAATTCCCTCAAGAATCATACAAACACACAATTCATACAAACATTAATACTGAGACAAGCCAAAGGGATAGGTAATTCACCAAATATTTGTAGGAACCTCTCCTACCCTATGTTTGCTGGCAAGTTCATAAATGAGGTTCTCATACGACAAACAAATTGAACCGTGTATGAGATCTGAGAATTTGACCCAAACAATGAACATACAAAAGTCTCATATATTACTAGAGTACTAAATTAGGGTTAGGATGTCAAACATGGGTCTAGTCATACCCACAAATATCGATATAGCCTGCAAATGCCGACTAAAATACATGGAAAATACAAGTAAAGTATACAAAGAAGTACAAAATATAGTAATAAATACACGAGTACTGGTAGAATTAGTATAAGCAATATATACAAAATAAATCTTGAATGATTACGTGATTAAGCCGTTTGATTTTTTTTAACAGAATTTAGCTAACACACCACATAAAAGTTCATAGAATGGTGAGCGTTAGCCGTAGAAAAAAGTAGATATGGTAGTAGAATAACACTGGACACACTGATACTTTAATTATATTCGAAATAGTTGGTCCGTCTATTTGTTTAAATAACTGTACTGCTCATACATACAAATATAAATATTTCTTTCTAATAGAAAAATAGTCTTTGTCCAACTATCTTTTTCTAAGACAACCTAATCTTGTAGATTATTTGAAAGATAGACAATTGTGGTCCTATATATCCCAAATAGAGAACGATCATCAATGGACAAATGTACTATGTATATATTATTTTACATAACCATGATTTTCTGAATCATTATACATACACAATTTAATATGAAAATTTCGATATAACTAATAACTAATAACTAATCCTCAAAGTTAGTCCACTAGAGAAATTAAACGTTAAAAGTGAGGTATCACCAAACAAAAATGCCATACGTCGTACTCGGTGCAGGTGCGGCACCAGATTGTGTTGATTCTGATAACATTTGATTTTGGTAGACGCTAATCAGTTTTAGTGAGATATTAGTCGGATTGGAATTTTGCGAATATACATAAGGTTCATCAAGCATGTCTACTAAGAGTAAAACTAGAGAAATTAAAATCAAGAAAGTGAATTACTAATCCTAACGTTAAAGGAATCAAGCATCGCTTTGTTCTAACGTTACAATGAACAGTTTTTAAACTTATAAGATTTCCTTTACACTTTAAACAAGTACATAGTTAAATGATTTAAAAATGGAGCGGAGTTCAATTTGGACACTCAAACGATGTGGCTTTCTATGGTTTTTTTTTCTCGAATAATGTATTTGAAAAGTATATTGATTTACGAATTTCCACATTTATATCATACACAGAGAAAAACTTATACATACTTTTTTTTTTTTGAACATAAAAGGGTTAAATCCGGATCTATTAAAAACACAGACCTAACCCTCGGATGGGAGGTGCAGCCTACGGATAGACCCTCTCCCGGGTATTCAAATGGACCGAAATGCAATAGCCTATATCCGTGTAGGTGACCAGGAAAATGTGACTTAGTTTCGCATGGTAAGTGGATCGAACTTGAAATGTGGTGACATCCCAAACCCTTCCCTTTACCGCAGGCTCCCGGTCAAATGTGATCGAACTTATACATACTTTTATGTGAAGATTCATGTGAGATCGACAACTGCCCGATTGGGCCAATCTTAAGGCTTCTTTCGTTGCATCAAATCTTATTTTTTTTAATCATGTACATTTCTATTATATTAAGGAAGCAAAAGTACCTTTATGTCACCTTAATATAATATTTATTCCCAAAGTATACAATTCCTTTTGATTTAATAAAGAGGAAGTTCACGTACAGTCACCACCATTATCGCTTCCCATAGGAAATATTTTATTTAAGACAGAGCAGACATAGAAACATTAAAATAATAATCACCCAAAATATATTAACACTCTAATTAAACCTATCAATAAAATAAGATAAACAAAAAACAAATCCAGTAATGGGCTTGAGTTTGTGTTGTGGTTTATCATCGTTATTTACTTATTTTGTTTCAGGCCTCAAGGATGGTTTACTCAAGAAACTAGATACGAAGCAGCAGCAACCAAGAGTAAGAAAAAGTATGGAGAAGAAGATAACTGGGAGATGTCTGATGGACATATACCTTCTTGAACACGGTTTCAGTAAATAGGTCCCCATCCTTTTTTGGTTACTTAGAGCATCCCCGTTAGAGGATGTTAAACTATATATTAATAAAATATTGTTTTATTGTCTTATTCAAAGATATTGTAAAATTTCACAAATTTAGAAAGTTTTTTAAAAATCAAACTTTTCGTTTCATAGATTTATATTATCCAGTAAATAATTAAACATTTAGTTTTTGTTTAATTTTTAAAATAAACTATATAGTTTAAAATTTGTTTTCATTGGTTTAAAGTAGTAAAGATTAATCATTGTTAGATAATATGATTTTTGTTATTTTTGAATTTTTTTTTATAATTTTAAAAATTAACATCGATAAATATTTAACATATGGAGGTATAGTATTACAACATTAAATTATATCTATTTAATTTATACTATCTATAAGTCCAATGAATCATCTATTCTTTAAATCCAAATACTGATAGCCCAATAAAAATTTCTGGTAAGACCAAAATTTAAATGATAAGATTATAGATTAAATGTAACATGACTTTTTAGGAATAAGTCCATTAGGTCCATTTAAAAAAAAACACACATGAATCAAGGTTGTGACTTCTGTTTTAATATATAAGATGTACTAAATCAAAAATTATATATAAAACAGTTTTTGAAAACTTATAATAAAATTTATAGAATTAACAATATATCTCAATTAGAGAATGTAAAGGGGTTCATGGGCTCGGGTTCATAGGCCTGAAAAGAAAAAAGAATTAAAAAAATGGGTTTATTTCGGCGATCAAGCCACGTGTCAACCACCCATTGGCCACGCCTTTTCGCGTTGACAACGACGAAACTAGGGTTCAGCGTGAGAGGATTCATTTTCTCTTCTCTCTGAAAAAACTAGGGTTTCTCGCTCTCAGAGGCGATTTCTCGTGCGACGCCGACTGCCGGAGCTTCTCTCCATCTAATCAACGACGGACTGTCTCCTCCACGAGCTCAGGTCAGTATTGAGTAGATTCACGGTTTAATAGAAACAATTTTTGGGCTCGAAACCGATCTCGGGGATTCGAAATCGATTTGGGGGTTTCGAGGTAGGGTTCTAAATCGATATGGGGGTTTCGATTTAGGGTTGTAAATCGTCATGCGGTATTTAGGGTTCGCTTATCGGGGATTCGAAATCGAGTTGGGGGTTTCGAGTTAGGGTTCTAAATCGATTTGGGGTTTCGAGTTAGGGTTCTAAATCGATTTGGGGGTTTTGTTTTATGGTTGTAAATCATCATGAGGGTTCAATTTAGGGTTCGTTTCATCATATTGTTTCGTCATTATGTTCTAATCATTTCGATTTATGGTACAGATGGATCCCGCAGAAGAGAGAAGAGAGACAAAGAGGCAAAAGGAGTACATTAACATGCTAGGATACGTGGTCGATTCAGAATACGGGATTCCGACAAGGTGTCCGTGTGGTGGGAGAATCATTGACAAGGTTCGGGGGAAGGAGGACTACGACACTCTTCCTGGGAAGCGCTTCTTCACCTGCAAAAACTACCAGGTAAGTCTCAATTGGCAAATTTCTATAAATTATGTTGCACAAACGCGATTCTGATTTGTGTTTATGTTGTAAACAAGGCTGATGGGTTCCATTATCGTCAGCCTTGGGTGATTGGTGTCCAGGAGGAGATTGAATGCCTGACTAAGCGGGTGGAGGAGGCTGAGCAGGTGATCAAGGGGGTGCTGAATCTCAATAAACAGATTGAGACACTGGAGGTTAGTGAAGTTTACTTTTGAGTGTCTCATATTTGTCCTTTAACGTAGTTAATATTTGTATAGTTAGGTACTTATTAAGTCACTAACACAGTTTCATTGCTGTTTCCATGTCCAGGCACAGATCAAAATCCTCACTGGGCAGGTTGATAACCTCCTTTGTGCGGTCGCTGACACGGAAAAGCTCGCTTCGAATGGAAACCAAAGGTAAGACTCAATCTGAATAAATGTTTCTAAATGTGGTTGTTATGTTCAAAAAATGTATCCGTGTGAATGATGAACTAGAACTTGAGTTTTTAAAAGCTAGACAAAACTAACTAAACTGAACTAGAACTAGTTCGACTTAGTTCTAGTTCTTAAGCTAAAGTAAACTAAACAGCCTTAAACTGAACTAGAACTTAATTTTCTTTAAAAACTTTCATTAATTCTGTGTTGGTTGGTTGCTGTGATGAATGTTCGAAGTTTTTCAACCGATTTGATGTGTAATGAATGCTCTGTGAACTAGTTTTTGTGTAATTAACTATAATTGGGTTTTGTTTTATGGTTGTAAATCATCATGAGGGTTCAATTTAGGGTTCGTTTCATCATATTGTTTCGTCATTATGTTCTAATCATTTCGATTTATGGTACGAGATGGATCCCTTGAGAAGAGAGACAAAGAGGCAAAAGGAGTACATTAACATGCTAGGATACGTGGGTCGATTCAGAATACGGGATTCGACAAGGTGTCCGTGGTGGGAGAATCATTGACAAGGTTCGGGGAAGGAGGACTACGACACTCTTCCCCGGAAGCTTCTTCCATCTAATCAACGACGGACTGTCTCCTCCACGAGCTCAGGTCAGATTGAGTAGATTCACGGTTTAATAGAAACAATTTTGGGCTCGAAACCGATCTCGGGATTCAAATCGATTTGGGGTTTCGAGTTAGGGTTCTAAATCGATATGGGGTTTCGATTTAGGGTTGTAAATCGCCATGTATTTAGGGTTCGCTTATCGGGATTCAAATCGAGTTGGGGTTTCGAGTTAGGGTTCTAAATCGATTTGGGGTTTCGAGTTAGGGTTCTAAATCGATTTGGGGTTTTGTTTTATGGTTGTAAATCATCATGAGGGTTCAATTTAGGGTTCGTTTCATCATATTGTTTCGCCATTATGTTCTAATCATTTCGATTTATGGTACGAGATGGATCCCTTGAGAAGAGAGACAAAGAGGCAAAAGGAGTACATTAACATGCTAGGATACGTGGGTCGATTCAGAATACGGGATTCGACAAGGTGTCCGTGGTGGGAGAATCATTGACAAGGTTCGGGGAAGGAGGACTACGACACTCTTCCCGGGAAGCTTCTTCACCGCAAAACTACCAGGTAAGTCTCAATTGGCAAATTTCTATAAATTATGTTGCACAAACGCGATTCTGATTTGTGTTTATGTTGTAAACAAGGCTGATGGGTTCCATTATCGCCAGCCTTGGGTGATTGGTGTCCGGAGGAGATTGAATGCCCGACTAAGCGGGTGGAGGAGGCTGAGCAGTGATCAAGGGGTGCTGAATCTCAATAAACGCATTGAGACACCGGAGGTTAGTGAAGTTTACTTTGAGTGTCTCATATTTGTCCTTTAACGTAGTTAATATTTGTATAGTTAGGTACTTATTAAGTCACTAACACAGTTTCATTGCTGTTTCCATGTCCAGGCACAGATCAAAATCCTCACTGGGCAGGTTGATAACCTCACTGTGCAGATCGCTGACCTGGAAAAGCTCTGCTTCGAATGGAAACCAAAGGTAAGACTCAATCTGAATAAATGTTTCTAAATGTGGTTGTTATGTTCAAAAAATGTATCCGTGTGAATGATGAACTAGAACTTGAGTTTTTTTAAAAGCTAGACAAAACTAAACTAAACTGAACTAGAACTAGTTCTGACTTAGTTCTAGTTCTTAAGCTAAAGTAAACTAAACAGCCTTAAACTGAACTAGAACTTAATTTTCTTTAAAAAACTTTCATTAATTCTGTGTTGGTTGGTTGCTGTGATGAATGTTCGAGTTTTTCAACCGATTTGATGTGTAATGAATGCTCTCTGTGAACTAGTTTTTGTGTAATTAACTATAATGAATGTTTGGTAGTTAGAGTTTGTTTAATTGTTCTCTCCTATCAAAGCAAAAACTAGTTTAAAAACATAGCAATTCCACTTCTGAAAACACAAACCAACTTAAAGACACCAACCAAAACCAAAATGGATCCTTTTTCCCTAAACTCTCCCGGGTTTGTTAACCTATTAGCTTCCCAGAGCAGTCAAACAATAGACGTAGAGTCTTCTGAGGTTCCTAGGTTTAGTAGTCAGAGCTCTGAAGATCCTAAACCATTGGAAAGGAGAAAGTGGATACCAAAAGAAGACATTGTGCTCATCAGTGCTTGGTTGAATACCAGCAAAGATCCCATAGTGAGTAATGAGCAGAAGGCATGAGCGTTTTGGAAGAGAATAGAGGAGTATTTCAATTCAAGCCCTCAGCTCAGTGGCTTAGCTCCTAGAGAGGCAAGTCAATGTAAGCACAGGTGGGGAAGAGTGAATGAGCAGGTGTGCAAGTTTGTGGGAAGCTACGAGGCCGCTTTGAAGGAGCAAGCTAGTGGCCAAAATGAAAATGATGTCATGAAGGCTACCCATGACACCTTCTTAAATGACTACCAGGTCAAGTTCAGCCTTGAACATGCCTGGAGGGAACTTAGGTTTGAAAAAAAAATGGAGATCAAACTCTTTGTTCAGAGATTGTGCAAAGGACAAAAGGAAGGAAGTTGCGGAGATGGTGCCTGACTTGGAAGAGGTTAGGCCTACTGGTGTTAAGGCTTGCAAAGCAGCCAAACGCAAGAAGCATGGAAATGAAGCAGCTTTTGATTAATTACAGAGCATGCTAGTTGTGAAAGAGAACATATCCAAATAGAAACTCTTTGATCGTCTCCTTGCCCAAAAAGATACACTATATGATATAGAAGTGTCTCTGAAGAACAAACTCGTATCTGAAATGCTTTGATCTGGTCAGTGGCTTTAACTTTTTGAATTGACAACTTGTTTAACTTGTTTGAGACAATGTTTACTTGTTTACTGGTTTAACTTATTCTTGATTGAATCTGTTCTATTTACTTGTTTACTTGCTTGTTCTGTTTTGTTTTGCAGGTCACAAGTTCTACTTGTCTACTGGCTTGTTATGTTTTGTATTTGCAGGACACGGGTTCTAGTTTATGTTTTTGTCTGTTTGTTTCACGGGAAAGTGTAGAATTTTGTTTGTTTCTACACTTCTTTTTTTCATTCACGGGTTATGTAATCTGATGCACTATATAAACTATGTCTCTCTTTATTTCTCAAATGTGCAACAAACTCAACTTCTTCTGTTTAAAATTTTCTCTCTACTTCTTCAAATTGTCTCTCTACTTCTTCAAATTGTCTCTCATGAATCTATAAACTTGTTCTATCTCTACCTTTCTTTCCAAAACACTTAACCAAATTTCCAAAAAAAAGAAAACAATGTCTTCCTCATCGTCTAATGGCGTAGATGAAAGGTTAAACAAAGCTTTTGAAGAAATGTTCGACCAACAATTTGATCATACCTTCGACTCAATAGTTGATGTTCAAGCCAACAAGCCGAAGAGACGAGCTTATATCGAAAGAGATCGGGAACAAGGACACAATCTACTATGGAACGACTATTTCAGGGAACATCCTACATACCCACCGGAAATGTTTAGGCGGCGTTTTCAAATGAACAAGCCATTGTTCCTTCGCATTGTCGATCGCCTAAGTAATGAAGTTTCATACTTTGAGCAAAGAAAAAATGCTCACGGAAGGTACGGGCTATCTGCACTTCAAAAGTGTACAACAGCTATATGTATGCTGGCATATGGTCAATCGGGAGAGACGTATGACGAATATCTCTGACTTGGTGAAAGTACTGCACTTTTATGTTTGAAAAATTTCACTAATGGGATAATACAATTGTTTGGAGATGAGTATCTATGAAGACCTACACCGGATGATCTTCAACGATTACTCGATGTTGGAGAGGTACGCGGGTTTCCAGGGATGATAGGCAGGATCGACTGTATGCATTGGGAGTGGAAAAAATGCCCAACGGCTTGGAGAGGACAGTACACACGTGGTTCAGGAAAGCCGACTATTGTCTTAGAGGATGTGGTATCAGATGATCTTTGGATATGGCACACATTTTTCGGAGCTCCAGATACCCTCAATGATATTAATGTTATTGATCAGTCACCAGTTTTTGATGACATTTTACAAGGTCGAGCTCCTAAAGTTAATTTCAAGGTCAACGTCCACAATTATCGTATGGCGTACTACCTTACCGACAGAATTTATCCAAAATGGTCAACATTTATCCAATCCATCTCACTTCCTCAAGGTCCTAAAGCAGAGCTATTTGCTGAACGTCAAGAATCCGCCAAAAATGATGTCGAACGTACTTTTGGAGTATTGCAATCGAGGTTTGCAATAGTTAAAAACCCAAATCTACTATTGGACAAGGAAAAGATAGGAAGGATTATGAGAACTTGTGTCATACTGCACAATATGATAGTAGAGAACGAACGAGACGAATACACTCAGTATGATACATCTGACTTCGTAGCAGGAGAGTCAAGCAGAAGTTCCCAGGTTGATTTCTCGTACTCTACGGACACCCCTTCCAATATCGGTAATATGCTTGGCATTCGCAATCAAATTCGGGATCAACATATACATGATCGTTTGAAAGCTGATTTAGTTGAAAATATATGGCAAAAGTTTGGTAATCTAGATGAATAATCTTTGTATGTTCATGAATTCTCATTGTATTGAATAAAAACTTTTAATAAATATTTAAAATATTTAATTTTATTCCTAAGAACCTCATCTTCAGGTTCGTCAATGGAAGAACAAAATAAATACAGGTTCATCATTATTCATGGCCCCACCAAAAATATATTAAAAAATTTCTAACAACTCCATCAAGAGGTTCACTAATGGGGATGCTCTTAGGGCCAACTTTAGGTAGCGTTGCTTTAGGGGGTCGACATTTCGGTTTCTTTGTTGGGTTTCGTGGGCTGTAGTAAATCCCATGACTATCTGTTGCGTGACTCTCTCAATGGGCTCTCAGATTTAGTATAAGCCTACTATTGAACTCTCAGAGTCTCGGTGCCACTGATTATGATTGCTACTCAAACCTTCGACCTAACATCCTGCTATATAATAACCGAGAAGTCACTTAAGTGACTTTTTCTTAGATGTCATTCATAGGTAAAATTTAGAATTAATTCTCTTAATTTCATTGGTTGTTGGTATTTGAATTTTCATTTATTTAATTAAATTTTTTAAAAAGAAACTAATCCTAGAACTACCTAATCTAATCTATATTACCATAGAAACAATTAAACATTTTAAAGATAGAAAAACTAACTACATCTGTTTGAATCGATCGATCGATCAAGAATTTTCCAGAATCTCCAGCAAACTCAAGAAGAACAAAGCAGATGACAAAATAATCAAACTAAAGTGCTGTTTATATAATCAACCTTTATCAAACAGATCTATATCTAAGCCCATTAAAAGGGCCCAGTAATTGAATGTGTCATATAATATAGACGACGACGTATAGGAAGGAAAATAACGGTCAACGGGAAAACGAAGGCGCGACAAATGCTAACCATAAAAGTACGGTTGTGGTCGGTAAACAGTGTTCGTCTCCGAAACGAAACCGCAGAGACCAAAACAATTATTTCTTTATTTATCCTTTCTCTTCCGCAAATTAAAGCTGCGTACAATAGTAAAGCCTACGGCTAACCTACGCACCTCCGTCGCTTCTTCTCTCTCTCTCTCATGGCTGTCTCAGTCTCAGCTCCGATCTTGTCTCTCTGTTTCCATCAGAGCGACGAACAAAGTAGCCGTTTAGGTTACTTACAACCAAAGGGATTCATTTCTGGTCGTAATTCACGGAGCTCCATCGGTTTCGGCGCGGAGAAGGTCCGGAAGTCGAGGGTTAGTGTTCCGATCTGCAGAGCCGTGCCTCTTCTCTTGTTCAAAGATCTCGACGCCGATGATTTTCGACATCCTTTGGATAAGCAGGTTTCGTTTTAGAGCTCTTCCTGTATAGTTAGTTACTATGATCGTTATTTGCAAAGTTTTGGATTGGATGTTTTTGAATGTTTTAAACTACAGAACACGTTGTTACTAAGAGCCATTCCGGGGTTGAACGAGTTCGGGAAAGCTCTGTTAGGCTCAATGACGGAACAGATCATGCTTCTTGAGAACATTGGTACTTCTGTTCTTGTCTCCAAGAACCAGGTTTTAGCTCTCTTCTTTGGACGTTTTTATACTTTTTTTTTTTGTTTCTGTTAACAATGAGACATGATGTTTGTTATATCTTTTGATGTCTCAGCTTTCTGATCTTCACGGTTTGTTGGTCGAGGCTGCTGAGATTTTGAACATCGAGGCACCTGATCTCTATGTTCGACAGAGTCCTGTTCCTAATGCGTATACACTGGCGATAAGTGGTAAAAAGCCTTTCATTGTCGTTCACACCAGCCTCATCGAGCTTCTGACCCGCCAGGAGCTTCAGGTTCATACTCTGAAATTACAAGTTCCAATGCTTTTTGCTACTACTAATATTGGCCAATCCCATATTTTAGTTAATTGTACAAAACAATCTTATAGTTTTGCCTGAATTTAGGCTGTATTGGCTCATGAGCTAGGCCATCTGAAGTGTGATCACGGCGTGTGGCTCACATTTGCAAATATTCTTACTCTTGGGGCTTATACAGTTCCTGGTAGGTCCCTTCACTCTTCTGTCTCGGTCTGACAAAAAAAATTGTTAGTGACTTAAACAAGTGCTAAACTGAATTATGTTGTTTGTAGCTTTAGGGCAAATGATAGCTCGAACCTTGGAAGAACAGATGCTTCGGTGGCTACGTTCAGCAGAGCTGACTTGTGACCGTGCAGCACTTCTTGTGGCCCAGGATCCAAAGGTACCAGTTTTTAACAATCAAAGCACCTTTTAAACTCTAATACTTCAAAATTAGACGAAAAATATCTAGTGATGTTTCTCTTCTTCTTGTAACCTCTTATCATGTGGCTTCCAAGAGGTTGTTGTATCCGTTTTGATGAAGTTAGCTGGAGGATGTCCATCAATGGCTGATCAGCTAAATGTTGATGCGTTTTTAGAACAAGCCCGTTCATATGACAAAGCTTCTTCATCCCCCATGGGCTGGTACATAAGGTGAGAGAGTCAAAAACTATACAAAAGTGGCGGTGAAAATTTAAAATATTCTTACTTTCTGGTCAATTCTTGTTTTTAACAGAAATGCTCAGACGAGTCAGTTGTCACATCCGTTGCCGGTTCTTCGTGCACGTGAGATTGATGAATGGTCAAGGAGTCTTGAATACAGGAGTCTCCTGAAACGGGCAAATCGAATTAGCACGTTGGAGAATGTTTAGTGGTGTAAAACGTCCAGAAAGGAAAAAATATATAGCAAAGATGTATAGGTAAGTTACATAGAAATGTTAGTTCAAGTTTTTGCTTTTGCGGATCGTTTAAAAGAAACTAATCCTAGAACTACCTAATCTAATCTATATTACCATAGAAACAATTAAACATTTTAAAGATAGAAAAACTAACTAAATTTGTTTATGAAAATTTTATAATAGTATAAATTAAAAAAACGAGAACAATATACTAATACAAGACTCTATTAATATAGTTTTGATTATAATAAAATTGACATGCTTATTTTTCAATAGGAAAAAAGAAAGGATCCCCTAGACTATATTTGAGAAGTGATTTTGCCACATGTCCTCTTTACAATCAATTTCACAAAACAATTATGACATGGCTACTGAAATTGATGGGCTTTCGGAAAAATACGACATGGATAATTTCATTTAATGTTGATTTATATTTTTGGCAAATTTATTAGAATATGGTAATAATTCATATATTACATTTAATATTGATATTTCTTTTTGGTAAACATTTTTTAAATACGGTAATAGCTAATGCACCATCTATAAAATAAATATATTCATATATAACATTTTAAATTTCTAATATTATTATTTTTGTATAATTATACAATTTGTATTACCAAAACTTTCAAAAAAAAATTATAATTTTTAAAAAATTTAAATATCTAATCGTAAGAACATTAGTTTCTTATATATCTACAAATTTTATAAATATTGTTTAGGCTAAATTTTTGATAATTATACAATTTTATATCATTTTATTAGTTTTATACAAATTGATTTAATATATATCAAATCTATATTAAATATTAGTAAAAGATTAGTAAAATCTATAATATTTAATAAAATTTATTTTTAAATATAAGTTAGATTTAAAAAATTCTTTACAGCACATGGTGCAGGAAAACACCTAGTACATATATAAAACATCAGTGAAGAAAATAATCCTACTATATATTAACTGAGAAATCAGTTTTTAGACTTTTACTTAGGTGTCATTCATAGGTGAAATTTAGAATTAATTCTTTTAATTTGATTGGTTGTTGGTATTTGAATTTTCATTTATTCAATTAAATATTTTAAAAGGAAACTATTCCTAGAACTA
Source organism: Brassica carinata (assembly GCA_016771965.1). NCBI lineage: Eukaryota > Viridiplantae > Streptophyta > Magnoliopsida > Brassicales > Brassicaceae > Brassica > Brassica carinata. Next base: position 20,879,259 of record CM028700.1, on the reverse strand, counting down.
CCTAATCTAATCTATATTACCATACAAACAATTAAACATTTTAAAGATAGAAAAACTAACATAATTTGTTTATGAAAAAGTTTATTATAATATAAATTAAAAAACGAGAACAATATACTAATACAAGACTCTATTGATATAGTTTTGATTATAATAAAATTGACATGCTTATTTTTTTAATATAAAATAAGAAAGGATACCTATATAAAACACCAGTGAAGAAAATAATAAAACTTATTTGTTATATTCTTGGTTTTATTCTTTGTTATTTTAATCTTTTACTAGATTTTGAACCGCGCAACCGCGCAGATTTTTGTTTTCACTTATTTTATATAAATATTTTGTTTTCAATTCTAAATTGGTATATATTATAATATATGTGTCTATCAATTTTTAAAACATAATAAGTTTACGGTATATTTTTCTCATTGAATAGATTGTTTTAAACTTTCACATGTATTTGTATCTTCTTCTATATATATATATATTTCGGATTATTATTTCATTATTAAAATCGTAACTATATATATAAAGATTAATAAAATATTGTTTTATTGTCATATTCAAAGATATTGTAACATTTCACAAATTTAGATATTTTTTAAAAAATTAAACTTTTCGCTTCATAGATTTATATTATCGAGTAAATAATTAAACATTTAGTTTTTGTTTAATTTTTAAAATAAACTACATAGTTTAAAATTTGTTTTCATTGGTTTAAGGTAGTAAAGATTAATCATTGTTAGATAATATGATTTTTTTTTTGTTTAAAAAAAAATAATTATAATTTTAAAAATTAACATTGACAAATATTTAAATATTTAACATATGGAGGTATAATATTACAACATTAAATTATATATATTTAATTTATATTATCTATAAGTCCAATGAATCATCTATTCTTAAAACCAATTATTGATAGTCCAATTAAAATTTCTGGTTGGCCCAAAATTTAAATGATAAGATTATAGATTAAATGTAACATGACTTTTTAGGAATAAGTCCATCAGGTCCATTTCAAAAACAAAATCACACATGAATCAAGGTTGTGACTTATGTTTTAATATATAAGATGTGCTAAATCAAAATTTATATATAAAACACTTTTTGAAAACTTATAATAAAATTTATAGAATTAACTATATATATAAAGTTAGTTTTTTTTCTTCTGAAAAGTGGGAGGGGGCTTTTGTGACACGTGTCATCCATGTATTTCTTTTTACATTTTAGGTCTTTATTCTTTTAGATTATTGCAATTTGACCAAGTACTTTTTACACGTGTAAACAGACATCTTCTCTGTCCGGAAGGTCCCGCGACGCTCCGATAACAAGCAGCTTGTCCCCGAGAGACTTAAACGCAACGCCCCATCCTCCACTCGACTTAGCTCACAGGCACGTCCCAAGCTTCTTCCAAGCGTTTGCGTTCGTGTCGTAAACGCGGAGCTCGTTGGCAGACGTTTCAAGAGAGTAAAGATTGTCGTTCACCACGGCGATGAGCGGTGGAGATTGAATAGACGAGAAAGACGCGTCTTTAAGAATGTCCGGTATCAGTTCCCAAGTGTCCGTACCCTCATCGTAACGTTCTCCGCAAGTCAGGTTATTATCGTTCTCATCCTTACCACCGAGGACGTAAAACTTGCCGCGCAAGTAACATCCCGAACAGAACTGCCGCCTCTTGTTCATTCCTTGGAGACGCGTCCACGTTTTCGTCACCGAGTCGTACTTCTCGGCTCCGTTCACGACTTCCTTAGACGTGTCTCCGTACATCTTCAACCCTCCCGCCACAAACGCAACGGTTCCAAAGGTGGCAGAAGCGAACAAGACCCGAGGCGTGATCATCGCAGGACCCTTGAACCACTGGCTCGTCTCCAGCTCGTAACGCCACAGAGCGATGCTCTCTCCCTCGTTCCCAGTGACAATCAGATGCGTCCCAGCGCAAAGCGATTCTTTGTCTCCAAGGAAGAAGGAACTGTCGGGAGGAAGAGGAAGCATCGGAACATTCTTGTAATTCTCGAAGTCCTTATCGAACATAGTCCAGCTCGTGTCGCCGGTCGACCGCATAAAGACAAACGGTTCAACCACGCCGCGGTCTCGCCTCACCTTGAATATCTTACCTTCCTTTAGCAAACGCGAGAAACGCTTGTTAAGGAACTTTAGTTTCCAATACTCGAAACGCGGGAGGCGTGCGAGTATCTCGACCTCTAGCTCGTAAGGAAGCTGAGGGACGTTTAGTGAATAATCTGCATCCTGAGGTCTGAATCCTACTACCACCTCTCCTGTTTCTTCTTCATCCATATCCAAACATGGATCTGCGTTTAGATCCGGAATCTTGTACTCACGAATCCGAACCTTCCTCGGCCTGGACCTGCTCGAGCTTGCCCGAACTCGGCCGGTGTGGTCTTGTCCTAACCTCAACATTTCTTGGTAATAATCCCGCCCTTCTGTTACCATGTACGCCTTCGACATTCCCTCTCTGTAAATTTTCAACCAAAAAAATAAAAACTGAATCAAACAGTGCAAAACTAAACAATCAGATAGAGAATCAATTATAAAAGTGGTTACCAATTGTTTTAATCTTTTTGTATAATAAACAACAAAGACTTGTACTATTATAGTTGGAAGAGCAAAAAATAAAACAGGCAAACGAGCCAATCGTGGGCTAACCAGATCTAGCAATCTTGATTTGTAACTTGTAAGTAGTTGAAACCACTATTGGTTCAAACAAGAAACTAAACAGATTTGATTAAATCAAGACAGTGAAGTGGAGACTGAAACTGGTCAACGGTCTACTCTACAAGAGAAAACTAGTAGAGAGGGTGTGTGTCTATATGTGTATAGTAATAATATACCTGAAGAAAACTAGGTCAAAAGTCAAAGAAGAGAAATCAAGAAACTTACAGGGGAAGACAAACCCTAGAAAATATGATAGTAAGCTCTCTTCTCTTTCTTTCTGCTTCTTCTTCTTGTTGATCTTCTTCATCTGTAAATAAGAAAACTATAAACGAAAAATACAAAAAGAGATGACGAGGGACTGAATATTAAAATAAAAAGAAATTTTATGAAAAGTAAAAATGTATAATAATCAGAACCTTTTACCAAAAAAGAGGAAGGTAACCCACCCTCAGTTGCAGGGAAAATTCAAGCTTAATTTAGAATATGCCAGAAGAAATTACTATTTTTTTAAATATTAGAGCAATAAAGGCAGTGATTTATTTATTTATTTTCTGCAATGAGCGAGCAACGACAAACCCATACACGACTCGTCTACAAGAAATCGCCGGTAAAACTCGAAAAGGCAAAAAAGCTATGTTTATGATATTATATATCGTGAAGTGTGTGTATGTGTGTCTGACTGTGTGCGAGAGAGTGAGAATATGCTTAGAGAAAAAGGAAAGAAAATGGATTTTCAAATCCAAGAAGAAGATAAGACAAAATTATTTAAAGCTCATCTTGCAAATTAAAGTTTTCTTAAATCAGAAAATGGCAGAAAGGAAGCTTTAATATCATGAAAACATATAAAATTAGTCGGCATATCTACTGGAATATTCCACACTAGTAGTATACTTTCCTGCCTCCAGTTGCAATCTATTCATAGTTACGTTTGCGTTTATATACTAATATATATCTGTATCTATCGTTTATATTTTAGTCATTTTACGTTAAGTATATGGTGAGATTTCATAAAACATACGCACGTATTATTTCGAAAGAATACAATTCTTTTGATTTATAATAAAGATGAAATTCACGTAGACAGTCACCACCATTATCGCTTCCCATGGGAAATATTTTATTCAAGATAGCAGACATTGAAATATTTAAAAACGCTTGAATTAATTAAACCTCTAAATATAACAAATAATCAACTGAGTAAGTAAAAGATATCCAGTAATGGGCCTGTCTAAGATAGCCCATTTATCGCACCCGGTTTTGAATACCCAAACCCGTATACGAAACCTGGTCTTTTTTTTTTTTTTGAAACCCTTCACTGTCTATTAGGTTCCCAAGGATTGAGATAGAATCATAGAAGAGATGGTTAAGTTTGTATTGTGTCTCAGGTGTCCTTAAGGCTCAGCCAAGGTTTAGTCAAAGAGACTAGAGAATAAGCAGCAACAGCTACCAAGAGTAAGAAAAATGATGAGGAAGAAGATAACTGGGAGATGCCTGATGGTGATGTACCTTCTTCAACACGGTTGAAGATCTCCATTTTAGGTTACTTCTTATTCATCAATCGGCACATAATGTACCGTACATTGCAAGTCCAATTGCGTTTATTGCATGTAACTTGCCTCTGGTAATGAGTTCTTATCAATGGTAAGACATTTATCGATCTGTCTTTCAATGCTTTAATATATCTTAATTAGGTGATGCATTTCAAGTTTAGTTACTTGCACTTTCCAACCCCTTTGATTACATACTTTCTTCGCTTTGATAATGATGCAGTTACAAATTGGTTTCCTGATGCAATGTACGAGACACTCTAATTTAATGTTAGTTTTGCTTCTCAAACTAGTATGTAACTGCATCATTATCAAAGCGAATATGTAATCAAATTATCAACGAGAGCTCAATGTTAGTTTTGCTACTCGAAACATGAGTTTTGTTAGACTTTGATGAAGAGCCACAACAATTATAAATTAACTTGTAATCAGGGCCGGCTTATTAAATTACTGGGCCTAGTGCTCAAATTTGCCATTTCAAAATTGATGTATAACATCTTTATAAATCCAAAATTAGGACCCTAAATCTGTATATTTTTGACAAAATAGGACATTGATTCCTTAAAGAAAATTATTGAAAATAAAAGGACCTGGTGCAAAAGCTCCTCCAGCACATGTGTAGAGCCGGTACTGCTTGTAATGCTACACCACTGCTCAATACCTTAGGGGATCCCCTCTATTACATAAGAAATGCTTCAGTTTGAATTCGGTTTCTTTGTTTGAATTCGTGCGCTGTAGTAAAGCCCATTGCTCTCAGATTTAATATCGCCTGCTTTTAGATAAACTTCAAGTGAATTCTCTACAATTATGATTGCCACTTAAACCTTCCTTCGACCTAATATTATTTACAATAATACTTAAACCATATATCATAGTAGATATTTTTTCCTTTGAAAACTCTTGTTTACAGACAAAAACATGCCGTTATATTAACTAGAAATTGATTTCTGAGAAAAGGACATAAGGTAGAATTAGGTTTTCCGAATTAACGGATTCGCCTCACTAAGCAATTGTTTACATTGCTTATGTCTTATTGAATGTGGCAGGTTGTAAGGATGGTCCAGGATGACACAAGACAGACGGCCGAGGGGCAGTGGCGGAGGCAGGTAGTTAGTAGGGTGGTCAAATGACCCAGGTGATTTTTTATAATTAAAAATTTTTACATGTATTTTTATTACAAATTAGGAAAATGTTGCAATTTTTGGGTATATTGACCCATGCAATATATATCAGTCATGAATACGACCCTCCTCAAAGACTGAGCTGGCTCCGCCACTGCCGAGGGGTGTGTGTAGTTCGAGTCACTTAGGTCTAGTATTGTGTAGGATCGATATGATATTACTTAAACTACAATGTACCGAAGTGATCACATTAGTGGTACTTTATATATCAATTGCAGCTATGGATGATACATATCAAGTAAGGTTTTATGGAATGGACTTCTTTTCTATACAATACGATGTTTCGAGCAATCACGATGATGAGACAATCACACACCTATACTTGCAAACCTAAGCAAGTATAAATAATCGCCCAACACTCAGATATAATGGGTATATATAATATACATGGTAAGCCAGTTTACATTTATTGAAAAGTGGTTTATTAGATCTTGAAACACTTGCTAAAACCAAAATATAATACAACGTGGTTGCAGTCAAACCCTGAAATATTCAGCAATTTTAAATATATATATAAAAAAAGAAGTTGAACGAAAACAAAAAAACTATGGGTCAGCCTTAAATCTGGAAAAGATGGCTTTAATGTGCTTGCAGTTTGAGTTTTGGAGTGTTTTCGCAAGTGCTTTGAGATCCTCTTGATAAATCGGACACCGATCCACTCCACAGCCGCATAGGCAGTTTCTGAGGTTATCCGATGATTTTTTGCCGTAGCGTCGATTTTCCACATCGTCGAGAACTTGCTCACGACGTTCCATTATAAATACTGCTAGTAAGCCAATGAGAACAATAGAATGCCCATCACCAAAAGCAGTAATCCAGTTCATCCGCACTCACCGTCAACGCCATATTCACAACAAATAAAAATTCTAGCTATTTAGGGCTTCCCAAACGCAAACTATTTAAAGAAAGAAGATATTAAAAAACCTAAGATACTTAGACTTAGGAGATTCAGAAAGTTATATAATATATATAGTATTAAGATTTGGATGTCTTCGAATTTCTTCCAATGTAGTACTGTTTTGGATTTATCGTTTCCTGATTTAAATTACTATCATATAATGTCTACACCCACCTCCGAAATAACATGTATTGCCGACCAAGAATAAAGTAACTTTGATTCTAGGATAGACTGGTAGATCATCGCGAACCAATTAATGATATATTCTACTATTCTATTAAGTTATTAGCTATGCTTTGCACACATAATAAGAACTAAAACTATATTCAATTATATCTCTGTAAATAACTGAAATTGTTATACTTGTGAACATATAGGTTGATAATAACTAAATGAAGTTACAAAAAAAATTTAAAAAAATCCAACGAGGAAATCAAGAAAAATGTATCATTAGCCTGTGATTTATCATACAATCATAAAGTCGTTCGCTTACAAGTTAAAAGTATATTGGTTTTCAAATTGCGAAATATGTCTTATCTTATGAGAGCCGCACATGACTTTTTGTTAATCTTTTTCGATTAAATTTTATATTATTTAATCAAAGAATAAATGGGCATTTACAGATAATTATGTAATCTATAGTGCCAATAGGCATAATGATAAACAAAATCATATTTCTTCAACATCAAATCAGCATGAGGTTTTCAAAAAAAAAAAAAAAAATCAGCATGAGGTAACTGATGTATGAAACACCAGACGGAGTATCATGACCAGCTTACTTAGTTACTTCCCTTTGACCTTAAAGGTGTGAGAAAAGATACTAGTTTGGTTTGGAGGAAGCAAAAAAAAGAAGAAGAAATATTGATGCCTTAAACTGTTAGAAACAAGGAGGACTCAACCCTCGAGTATGCATAATTCAAGTAGTAACTAAAATATATATTCAAAAAAATAATAAAGATACTCAAGATAGTAATTAAAAACCATCTGTTTATATAATTTGATAAGTCGATATTAAAAAAAAGGTGCAGGTAATTAGATAAGTCAAATCTCTTTTAGTTGAAAGAACATAGATCGTGCACGCTCGCACTTTGATAGACGAAGAATATCAGAGAAAGCTGTGACATCTTCATGACAAAGGCGGCAACAGTGGCCATCATTCCCGATTTCTATGTCTTCTTCTCCTTCGTCTTCTCCTAAAAACAGATATGCGATGATGTAGACGAAAAAGAGTGCTTCAAGGAAAGCCATGTAACTGAACAAGAGCGTGTAGGCTGTCATCATCATCGTCTCTTCGATTCCTGCAATACTAATATTAATAATTAATATTAGTAAAAAAACGATGATGATGATGGATGATACAGAATTAATGAGAGATTCTATTATTGTTATACATACCCGAGAAGTTCCTCAGGCAGCCAAGAAATATATATATATATCTCAGAGATGGAACCGAAATTTATTTAGTAGATTAGGTTACCCTTTTTTTCTAAGGACTTACGTAATAAATTTTCCAAGTTTTTTTTTTGGATTACAACAGAACATTAAAAATACAAATTGTTTAAAAACTAAATCTTCTATTGGGCTCGGCTAAAAAAACCCTAAACACAAAGACTAGCACAAAAAAAAAAAACAAAACCAAATGAACGGAACCGAACCCGGTACACCAGACGCACCATGCCGATCGACCCGGGTGGAACATAATCGGTTAGGTCAATTAAATCTTGCACCGATGAAAAAACCGATCGGTTTGATTACATTCGGTTATCTCGGTTCTGATTGTGAAGGAGGAGGGAGGAGGTGTTGTGTTGATGTTGAAAGAAGGCAGTGTTTGGTGAGGCGAGGAAAAAAAGTAATTAATCATCGGCTTATGTTGAGAGCTCATTCGCGTGTAGCTGAGGCTGTCTGACTCTTTGATTGGTTTCTATATATTTCTCTCAAATAAGCTCTCTTTTTTGTCATTTCGTGTAGCTGTCTGGCTGTTGTTTATCATGGGCAGCAAAGAAATACAGGTGCTAGAGATGTTGGGCTCAACAGGAGCGTCTCATCACAAAGAATTTCAACTTTTGAGAAAGTATCTCAATGATCAACTCTGACACTTGACTGCTGAATGTTGCTGTAATATGTTAACCTCCCAAAACATGGTCGCACAGAGTGTTAGTGGAGGTTCTTTCGAGGACCATGCAGACCATCACCTGTTCCTTCAGAGAAGCATGCTCAAGTTGACCGAAACGTGAAAGACAATGAATGATACATACCAAAGGACTCTGAGGCAAATGCATGTGTGGCCTGGTGTGTATGAATCTTCTAGCCACTGTAGCTGCTGTTTGAAATTTCTAAATCCCCTGCTGTGCTACCCTCGGTATCCCCGGGTTTCTGAAGCTTTTTGCCAAGGGTCCCACCATTGTTGACACTGACAGTAGTAGTGGCGACCAGTCGGCTGCTGTAGAGATGTGAATGATTCTAAGCCGGGATGAGAAACTTCGATTCAGATATCGAAGAATTGCAAAGGCTAGAGAGCAATGAAAATTCAGATGATGTTGCTCCAACTGCTGTGCGCACATCACGGTTTGGAGAAAACAGGTCTGATGATAGTGGTAGTTCAGTGTCCTAAAGACTGATGTTATATCAGAGACAGATGGAGTGGCAGATGAAATGATGAGGACAGAAAACTCTCTGTCTTAAGTACATGCAAAGCCATTGGCATAAGTCAAAATGTAGATTCTGTGGCTGCTGAACATTTCACATTTCAGACGCTGTTGGTGATGGTCAGAAGGAAGGGAAACCAAAGGTTTGCCAAGGGTATGAGTACCGCAAATGTTGATAGATCGATGACAGAGAAAATGTCTGATGATAGTGACCGTAGAATAGTTAGCGATCGAAAGGTTGATGTTACATCAGTGGTTACAGGTACCTCTGTGCCAGCGGAATGTAAAGCCACCGACTTTGGTGCTAAAGTAGATTCTCTTGCTGTTGCAAATTCACCCTCTGATGTTGTAAGTGAGAACAAGAAAGAGCAGAAACCCCCGGTAGTCTTGAGTTCTGAATTAGTTAAAGAAATGGGTGCAGATATACCAGTTTCCTCTCTCGGTTCTCCGTATGTGGAGAGATTGGTAACGAAAAGATCAATGACGTGGGGAGCAATCATATGAACCAAATAGATAAAAGAGACAAAATGAAATCAACAAACTGTGGAGCCATCCTCGAGCTATGAAAAAGAGCATAAAAGTCAGATCACCGAAAACCAGATTTTAAAAATCAAGACGAGCAGAGACTCTTGACGGCAAACCATCGATGAGGAAAACAACGTCAATGACAACTAAACTCTGACCCAACCCAACGAGATGTAGTTTCTAACGTTAGCCAAAACCTAAGGAAAAAATGACCAGTATTGACCAAAATAACATACAACGCCGTAAGAAACAACCGCACAACATGGAACTAATATGTCTAACCTATAACAAATACCAGATAATCTCACAGAAAAAGAATGTGATGAAAAACAATAGCACGGAGGTGAGTCTTTTTCCAGTGATGGTGAGAAGCACTGCACACCGGAGAGGTGACCGAAATACATAGATGGTGATGGTTCAAGGTCAAAAGATGGGGGAGAGTAGAAAAAACACCCTAAAAGAGTAATGTTCAAAAAATGTGAAAAATTAAAATATAATATTGACGCCGTTAATCTTAGAATCATCAAATGCCTAAAGATAAAGTTACTGAAATTCAATATGTTTTACATCAGAAACTCACTTCACCACTAACAAGTAGTATTATACATACAACAACAAATTATTAAAAAGACATACATAATATATTAATTTATTACATACTACTACATAACATAATAAAACATCAAATAATGTTCTTCACAAATAAATACTGACCACGTAATCACGTCGTCATCGTAAAATCATTCGCGCGGACACCCACCGAGTTTACAATAATATTAAACCATGATGGCAAAAAAAGAAGAAGTTAAACCATATATCATAATAGTGTTACGAAAATCAAAAGGAGGAGCCGTAATGTTTGAAATATAAAAAGATGTGGGGTCCGCTGCACTATTTACACAGTAGATTTTTTCTCTATATAAGCGATCGATTTCGATCGTTTAGAAGAACACACCAAAAACTCTTCTCTTCTCCTTAATAAGAAACACTATCTCTCTATATCAGTGTTATTATTTCTACGGGTATAATATTTTGCCCTTATTCAAATTCCCGCGATATAATAAAATTCCAGTTCCTTTTATAACACGTTATCAGCACGATCACTCTGCGATTCGGTAAAATTTATTTGTATCATTTATACCCTGTTATAATGGCCGGAATACCGCCTATATTATTTACTAGTAATTTAATTTATTTATTGGTCGGCCGAGCCGCCTTATATTCTGTTTATTATTTATTGGTCGGCCGAGCCAGCTTATATTCTGTTTATTATTTATTGGTCGGCCGAGCCGCCTTATATTCTGTTTATTATTTATTGGTCGGCCGAGCCGCCTTATATTCTGTTTATTATTAATTGGTCGGCCGAGCCGCCGTATAATTTATTTATTACTCTGCATTGATCGGCTGAGCCGTCGCATGATTTGTTGTTATAACATAAATATTTCATAGCCATAATTTTTACTTTTATGAAATTTTATAGATTTGATTGACCGTTTAATACGATATTTTCAGACTGATTTTTAGTGCACTCGATTTAACCCCAACGGTCACAAAGAAATTTTTTCAAAATTTCTCCTTTCTCCAACGGTCATGAACAGTGATTTTCATCTATAAATACAACCCATTTTCACTCCATTTTCTCATCCAAAACATTTCATCTTCTCTCAAAAATTTTAAATCGCTCTCCTCCGATTTTTCATTTCAAGAAAGATGATTCGCGACTTTGTTTTATCGCCATTTTTATTTGTGTTTCTATTTATGGTTTATTCGTTGGAGAATTTACTCCGAGTGAATTTAAGATGAATATCGGTTTAATTTTCTTTACATCGCTTCTCCTTGTAATTGCTTGCATGATTAATGTAAACGGTTCCTTTTAATATCAATAATATTCTAATAATTTTTATTTATGTGCTTTAGAAATTCAAATGGCAAAAATCGAGAAACTTCAGTTTCCGGCATTGGAAGTAACTGGCACAAACTACGCGGCATGGGTCACAAACATGGAGCTTCATCTAGATTCCGAGAAAATACTCGAAACAATAAGAGAAGGCAATATATCAACCTCTCATGAAAAGGCTAAGGCCGTGATATTTCGAGAAGGCATCTAGATGAAAATCTTACGCATGATTATTGCGAGAACCAAAGATCCCTTAGATCTTTGGAAAGCTCTGAAGGAGAGGTTTGATAACCAAAAGAAAATTACTCTCCCCCATGCACTCGATGAGTGGAAAAATCTACGATTTCAAGATTTTGAAAAAGTGGAAACGTACAATTCCGCTATATTGAGAATAGCGGCGCAATTAGATTATTGCGGTAAGCCTGTCTCGGAAGCAGAAATGCTCGAGAAAACTTACCAAACGTTCCACAAAAATCATTATGTTCTACAAGAACAATATAGAAATTGTGGGTATACGAGGTTCTCTGAACTCGCTGTGGCGCTTATAATAGCGGAGAGAAATAATGAACTCCTCATTAAAAACCACAATGCCCGACCCACGGGAACCAAAGCATTTCCTGAGGTAAATGCAACGGATATAAAAAATCCGGAAAAAGGAAATTATTCCTATCGTGGGCGTGGTCGTGGCCGTGGTCACAATCGTGGTTTTGGTCGTGGTCGTGGTTATCGATTTAACCGCAACCATGAAAGGAGTAACAACCCAAGAGGAAGGGGATCCAACACATGGAATCGATCTGATCGGGTAAAAGGAAAAGAAACCCAAGAAAACCCTACTCATAAAAATGAGAGCGTCATTACGGATGTGGATCGAAGGACACTGGTCTCAAGTATGTCGAACTCCTCGGCATCTATGCCAATTGTACCAAGAATCTATTAAAGGCAAGGCAAAGGAAGTAAATCTCAATGAACACCTTGTAGGTACAACATCGACATACCTCGAATCCTCTGACTTTATGGGAGATTTCGACGAGGCCACTCATCAAAATAATTGAAGTGCTTGTACTTATCAAGCTTAATAATGCCTAGTGATGCCATAAAATATTATGTATTTCACTTTCAGAATAATGTTGTATTTCAAAATATCTAATGTATAATTATTGTGTACTTGTTATTGATGCATAATATGTTTACTTATGAAAGTTTATTTTCTTTATTGATATTAAGCGTGTTACGTAAATGGATAAGAAAGCAAATGGAACAACAACTAAGCAAATTGGTAGAGAAGTTTGCATACCGGATAGTGGCACAACGCACACTATCTTGAAGGATAAGAAATATTTCTCTACTTTAAAGTCGATAAAATGACTATAAACACAATATCAGTCCTACGCACTGATCGAAGGAATTGGCAAGGCGAACTTTATGTTGCCTAATGGAACAAAGTTTTCCATAGATAATGCCTTATATTCTCCAAATTCTAAGAGAAATTTGCTGAGTTTGAAAGATATATACCGTCAAGGGTATAACACTCAGTCTGCAACTGAGAATGGAAAGAAGTATTTGTATATAACTTCTGAAAAATCAGGCAAAGGCCTTGTACTGGAAAAATTTCCAGAACTTCCTTCTGGATTGCATCACACTTATATTGATGCTATAGAATCACATCTTGTGATAAAAAGAAATCCAGAAGATGTTACATTATGGCATGATCGCCTTGGTCATCCAGGCACTACAATGATGCGAAAAATCATTGAAAGCTCACATGGTCATTCAATAAAAACCCAAGATATATACCAAAGTAATAAAATGACATGTGATGCGTGTGCTCTTGGGAAATTAATCATAAGACCATCACCAACCAAAGTTGACAAAGAATCACCAAAGTTTTTGGAAAGAATCCAAGGTGATATTTGTGGACCAATACATCCACCGTGTGGACCATTCTACTACTTTATGGTATTAATCGATGCATCGAGTAGATGGTCACATGTTTGTTTGTTATCATCTCAAATATGGCATTTCGAGATTTCTAACTCGATAATCAAATTAAGAGCACAGTTCTCGATTATCCAATTAAAAGAGTTAGATTAGATAAAGCGCTGGTGAATTCACATCCCAAGCTTTTAATGATTATTGTATGGTATCAGGGATTGAAGTAGAGCATTCTGTTGCTCATGTTCATACACAAAATGGTTTGGCAGAATCATTAATTAAACGGCTGCAACTAATTGCAAGGCCATTGATCATGAGATCAAAACTCCCAACCTCTGTATGGGGACATGCTATTTTGCATGCAGAAGCACTAATTCGGATAAGACCAAGTGCATACCATAGATATTCCCCATTACAGTTAGCATTTGGAAAAGAACCAAATATCTCTCATCTAAAAATCTTTGGTTGTGCGGTTTATATTCCAATAGCACCACCACAACGTACAAAGATGGGACCGCAAAGACGGTTGGGAATATATATTGGCTATGATTCTCCATCAATAATAAGATACCTAGAACCACAAACTGGTGATGTGTTTACGGCACGATTTGCCGATTGTCATTTCAATGAGAAAGAATTCCCAACTCTAGGGGGAGACAATAAACAAGTAGGAAAAGAGATCAAATGGAGTGTACCATCGTTATTACACCTTGATCCTCCTACGAAACAGTCAGAACTAGAAGTTCGACGTATCATGCATTTACAAAATATAGCAAATCAGCTACCTGATGCATTTGCTGATACCAAAATGGTAACTAAATCACATATACCCGCTGCAAATACTCCTCGCCAGATTGAAATACCACAAAATGGTGGAACGGCAGTTGATACACGTGAATCAGGAACACGTTTAAAGCGCGGTAGACCTATTGGTTCAAAGGATAAACTTCCTAGAAAACGTAAGGAATGTGAAAAGCATGATACTCCCAAAATAACAGAAAATATTTTGGACGAAGAAAATTGTGAATCTAATGACAATATAAAGCATCTTGAATCTGAAGGAAATCATGAGATTTCTATCAATTACATCCATAATGGAAAGATATGGAAACGAAATGAGATGGATGATATTGATGACGTTTTCTCATACCTTTTAGCAAAGGAAATAAATGAAGAAAACGAAGATCCAGAACCAAAGTCTGTATATAAATGTCAAAAGAGACATGACTGGATAAAATGGAAAGATGCGATTCAAGTCGAACTAGATTCGCTTAACAAACGAAACGTATTCGGACCTATTGTGCTCACACCCAAATATATAAAACCTGTTGGGTACAAATGGGTGTTTGTCCGAAAAAGAAATGAGAAAAACGAGATTACGAGATACAAAGCTCGTCTCGTAGCCCAAGGTTTCTCTCAAAGGCCAGAAATTGATTATGAGGAAACTTATTCTCCTGTTATGGACGCAATAACATTTAGATTCCTGATGAGCCTAGCGGCCAATGAAAATTTAGAAATGCGTCTTATGGATGTCGTTACGGCATATTTATATGGATCATTAGATACTGATATCTATATGAGAATCCCAAATGGATTTAAAATGCCAGAAATGTTAAGTTCCAAACCTAAAAAGTTATGTGCAATAAAATTGCAAAGATCATTATATGGGTTAAAACAACTGACCGAATGTGGTATAATCGTCTCAGTGAACACTTAATCATCGGCTTATGTTGAGAGCTCATTCGCGTGTAGCTGAGGCTGTCTGACTCTTTGATTGGTTTCTATATATTTCTCTCAAATAAGCTCTCTTTTTTTTTGTCATTTCGTGTAGCTGTCTGGCTGTTGTTTATCATGGGCAGCAAAGAAATACAGGTGCTAGAGATGTTGGGCTCAACAGGAGCGTCTCATCACAAAGAATTTCAACTTTTGAGAAAGTATCTCAATGATCAACTCTGACACTTGACTGCTGAATGTTGCTGTAATATGTTAACCTCCCAAAACATGGTCGCACAGAGTGTTAGTGGAGGTTCTTTCGAGGACCATGCAGACCATCACCTGTTCCTTCAGAGAAGCATGCTCAAGTTGACCGAAACGTGAAAGACAATGAATGATACATACCAAAGGACTCTGAGGCAAATGCATGTGTGGCCTGGTGTGTATGAATCTTCTAGCCACTGTAGCTGCTGTTTGAAATTTCTAAATCCCCTGCTGTGCTACCCTCGGTATCCCCGGGTTTCTGAAGCTTTTTTGCCAAGGGTCCCACCATTGTTGACACTGACAGTAGTAGTGGCGACCAGTCGGCTGCTGTAGAGATGTGAATGATTCTAAGCCGGGATGAGAAACTTCGATTCAGATATCGAAGAATTGCAAAGGCTAGAGAGCAATGAAAATTCAGATGATGTTGCTCCAACTGCTGTGCGCACATCACGGTTTGGAGAAAACAGGTCTGATGATAGTGGTAGTTCAGTGTCCTAAAGACTGATGTTATATCAGAGACAGATGGAGTGGCAGATGAAATGATGAGGACAGAAAACTCTCTGTCTTAAGTACATGCAAAGCCATTGGCATAAGTCAAAATGTAGATTCTGTGGCTGCTGAACATTTCACATTTCAGACGCTGTTGGTGATGGTCAGAAGGAAGGGAAACCAAAGGTTTGCCAAGGGTATGAGTACCGCAAATGTTGATAGATCGATGACAGAGAAAATGTCTGATGATAGTGACCGTAGAATAGTTAGCGATCGAAAGGTTGATGTTACATCAGTGGTTACAGGTACCTCTGTGCCAGCGGAATGTAAAGCCACCGACTTTGGTGCTAAAGTAGATTCTCTTGCTGTTGCAAATTCACCCTCTGATGTTGTAAGTGAGAACAAGAAAGAGCAGAAACCCCGGTAGTCTTGAGTTCTGAATTAGTTAAAGAAATGGGTGCAGATATACCAGTTTCCTCTCTCGGTTCTCCGTATGTGGAGAGATTGGTAACGAAAAAGATCAATGACGTGGGGAGCAATCATATGAACCAAACAGATACAAAGAACGAAGAAGAAGCGTGTGACAGCTCCTCTGGACTCATCTGCAACTAACGGTGAAGTAAAGCATGTAGTCATCTTTAAAGAGTACTAAAGTGCACCACAGCGATAGGTACCTCTGTTGCCAAAGATGTTTCTTCAGTTTCGCGTCAGCAGGGTCAGTTTCAACCTCTGGCAAAGCGAAGATGTTCTTGGACTTTGATCTAAATTGTAAACGAAGACTATCATCGCCACTTTGTTTATTTGCTCTAAATGTCCTATGAGTTTGGACATGTGACCTACTACGGTCTGCCCAGTGTTTATTAGAATGTGTTTTTTGGTGATGGTCTTTTACATACACCGAGCAACTCTTTCCTAGATAGGCAAAACATCAAACCAGATATTCATTTAGAAACAAAAGAAAAGTATTCAAAGAAGAACGTGCAACATGCACATGAAGAATCTCAAGTACGAACGCACCATACCCAAAGCAAAAAACGTTTCTTACTAAGAACCTGTACATGAAGAATCTCAAGTGCGAACGCACCATACCCAAAGCAAAAAATGTCTTCTTACTACTACTGTATCAGAGCTTGCGTGTTGTATTGTATCGACCGCAGCTGTATGTCTTTGGAGATTCGCTGACCTTAAGTTGTTGATTTTACCAGCTAACAAGACCATTCCAACCGATGCTACCATGGCAATGAAGAATGCCAGCCAAGGGATGTCAGGTTTAAGGTTACCATGAGAATCATGTGGGAGTGGGATCCGCTTACGAAGCCTCATCACGAGAAAAGAAGTATAATGGCTCCAGCCACACCAAATGTAACCCCAGGAGCTGCTCTATCCTTTCAATTCTTCTGTCTGGTATGATGGCACTACTCAATAGAGGTAGGAAGGATACTCCAAAAAGAAGGCAGCACCAGCCAAGAAGCCATCAACAAAGCATCTTATCCACGTTCTTCCTCTGAGCCCACTTGAAAGGAAAGAAGACAATGCAGCGCCAAGCATGCCCAGGAGCAAAAGCAACATAGAGAGGCGTATGTCAACTCCATGAGGGCCATGTAAGAGGCTACCGCTACAGCAGCGCCATTCAAAGCACTCACGAAAACGGGGATCTTATCCACTGGGTCGTCTCTTTGGATGTCCATTATGAGAGAGAGAGAGAGAGAGAGAGAGAGGCGTGAGAGAGAGAGAGAGGCGTAAGAGAGAAGTGAGAAGGGTACTTATATGTCGAAACAAGTAAAGGGCGAAGACGATGAAGAAGAAGAAGAATCAGAGAGAATTAACGTCTCAGTTTAATATTTGTATTTTGGCGCTGTGCTTTTGTGCTCGAGTTCTGTTTTATTTTTTTGCTAAAATTTGGAGCTTCTGTGTTATTAATGGATGGTTAACATGATCAAATGATTGGTTTTGCAGATGCAGGTTATTTGTCGATCCACACAAAGCTCGATCCCGCAGTGATATGTTTTACAACAAAGATAAGAACTAAAAACAGGTAACTCAACGGTTTGATATCAAGGAAAACATCGGTAGGAGTCGTCGACAAACAAAACTACAAAAGAGTAAATGAGGAAAAGTGAAATAGACTGCAAAGTTATGAAAGTATGATATGCTTAAAGATAAATTATATATGGATCAATCGGTCCATATATATACATTTGCATATTCTGCCTGAATACCTTTCTATATTATTTTCCCACTTATCCCGTTTACGTTTTATCATTATCAGTGATATTATATCACTATGAGAACACCATGACAATATCAGAGAATTAAAAACCTAAATTTGCTAACTCGCGCTACATATATTGTTCTGTATATGGGTGATTTTTTCAAAATTATTGGAGAAAACATAAAACGTGGAGGTTGTCTAGCTAGTCGTCCATAAGCGCAGCGTCAATGTCATCTTCAATAATATCGTATTAATCTCTCTACAATAATCTTATCCAATTTATTTGCTTATATGTACACAAATACACTACACGAAATTTGCCTATAATTAATTTATTGGAACTCAAAACGAAATCCAAAAGGCATCAAACTATCTCGAAGGAGAATTTGAGATGAAAGATCTCGCGCACAAAATATTGTCTAGGATTACAAATTGAGCATTCTCGAAGGGTATATTTGTACACCAGTCTACATATACCAAACGAGTATTGAAACGCTTTAACATGGATAAAGCAACTCCTCTTAGCACTCGATGGTCGTTAGATCACTTAATGTTGAAAATGATCCGCTTCACCATCCGAGGAAAATGAAGAAATACTTGGTCCTGAAACTCCATACTTAAGTGCAATTGGAGCTCTTATGTATCTTGCAAATTGTACTCGACCGACATATCTTTTGCCATTAATCTTTTAGCGAGATTCAGTTCGCCTCCTACGAAGACATTGGAATGGAATTAAACATGTCTTTCGTTACCTTCAAGGAACAACCGATTTAGCTTGTTTTATCCTAAAAGTTCAAAAGGTCAAATGATTGGTTTTGCAGATGCAGGTTATTTGTCGATCCACACAAAGCTCGATCCCGCAGTGATATGTTTTACAATTGGAGGCACCGCCATATCTTGGCGCTCGTAAGCACACTTGTTGCTACTTCTTCAAATCACGCGAGATCATTGCACTCCATGAAGCAAGTAGAGAATGTGTATGGCTAAGATCAATAAGTCGACACATCTGTTCAAGCAGTGGGATTGACGAAAATGCGGAGCCAACTATTCTATATGAAGATAACGCTGCATGTGTCGCTCAAACGAAGGAAAGATATATCAAAAGAGATAACCAAACATATACCTCGAAGTTCTTCTCATACACTCAAGAGCTCGAGAAGAATAAAGAGATTGAAGTAAGATATGTTCGATCATGCGACAATGCAGCCGACCTCTTCACAAAATCACTCCCTACCTCGGTATTCGAAAACACATCCACAACATTGGGATGCCATCGAAGGATCTATGATCGTTCATTCGAGGGGAGCTTACGTAGTTGTACTCTTTTACCTTACTATGGTTTTTCCCATTGGGTTTTCCCCGAAAGGTTTTAACGAGGCAACAAAGGCGTTAAGCGAGCGGATAGTGACACCGCCCCCAAGGGGAGTGTTACGAAAATCAAAAGGAGGAGCCGAATGTTTGAAATATAAAAGATGTGGGTCCGCTACACTATTTACACAAAAGATTTTTTCTATATAAACGATCGATTTCGATCGCTTAGAAGAACACACCAAAACTCTTCTCTTCTCCTTAATAAGAAACACTATCTCTATATCAGTGTTATTATTTCTACGGGTATAATATTTTGCCCTTATTCAAATTCCCGCGATATAATAAAATTCCAGTTCCTTTTATAACAAATAGATATTTTTTTCCTTTGAAAACTCTTCTTCAGACCAAAAACATGTTAAGGTATCGATCCAAGTTCAAGGTTATAGATTCAACTCTATCTACGGCTTGATTAAGTTGATGATTCGATCTCGATCTTGACAAGTGAAAACGCAAACAAAAAAATCAACACAAGAGAGATGTTTACACAGTGTTCACCGCAATTCTTTGATGTGGAGAAGCCGCTATACTCACCGGAGCTAGCTCAGCTAGCAAATCCACTATATAACTGATGTGATTACAAGTGTTTGATATCACGATCCTGATATCTATTTGTTCTTCTCTCCAGCTATTACAAGCGCATACACAAAGAACTAACCGGAAGATTACGTCAGCGACTACACGGAGATGACAATCTTTCAACCTCCGATTCCTCTGATAACGACAAAGTTAGCTTGAACCAGAGAATGCTTGGCGACTTCAAGAGCTGCTATCAACTACCAGATCTTCTCTGATCTTAGTCTAGCTTTCTCTTCCAGCGTCTGTAATCTCTCCCTTCTCTCTCTGTGTAAAAAACTCGTTCTCCTCTGTATCGATGAGGAAGACGATGATCGTAACAACTCTGTGGGTCCCCCTTTTGTAACAACCTTGTGACGTCAGCTCATTAAGCTCCGCGAGCTGAACTTTAAGTGATCTTCAGCCTGTTCGGCCCATAACTCCTTTTACGCCTCTTGTTGTTTAACTTGCGAGGCTCAAGAGCCCATAACCTAAGACGACACCGTTCTCCACAAAACATGCCGTTATATTCACTAGATATGGATTTCTGAGAAAACGACATAAGGTATATGGACTTTTTTTGGTTCACATAAGGTATTAGACTTTAAGCACTGAATAATATATATTTTATTCGCTAACAATCACGAAGGTTCGCGTAACAAATATCATTACAACAACAACAAAAATATGTAAGTTTCATTACCCGAGACTCCAGGGGTTAAGCTTAATGTACATTTGATTGCATCATGATATTGAGTGTTACAGTACATTATAAGATTCTACATGTTTTCAAACTTTTTATGGACGAATCAAAATGAAGGGACGTAAAGGAATGCATACGTGTTCTTTCACTTGCTAATAAAAATCTCCTTATTAAATTTCAACTTGTAGAAAAAGTGAGTGACTGATAGGAAATCTATTGCCAGTGGGCGGAATTAACCAATCACTTGTAGATAAAAAATTTCATTTAAATCGATGAATCATTATGTTCCACTAGTTAAACTTTTGATTAGGTAAGAAGAAACCAATTAGATAAGAATTCACGCGTCAGCAATCTTTTAAATACATTCCATCGTTATATGATTGTTTTGAAGGAAGTTACTCAGAATTACACAAATTTATTTATGTGGCAACAAACGCAAAGGCATATTTGTTTTTGGAACATCATTAAAAGTCTAACTACATTTCATAGAGTGTTAGATATATATTCCATACTTGCGTGGGTGTTTTTTGTTTAATGTAACTAAATATTTTTTACACCATTATATAATCTATAAAAATTATAATAAAATGGTGATAAAAATACATCACATAATACATATATTGATGTTACATAATTTAACTGTAAATGCAAATATCATAAATATTTATTTTTATTTAACCGATATCATTTCTATTTACCCGACATCGTGTAGCTGTCTGGCTGTTGTTTATCATGGGCAGCAAAGAAATACAGGTGCTAGAGATGTTGGGCTCAACAGGAGCGTCTCATCACAAAGAATTTCAACTTTTGAGAAAGTATCTCAATGATCAACTCTGACACTTGACTGCTGAATGTTGCTGTAATATGTTAACCTCCCAAAACATGGTCGCACAGAGTGTTAGTGGAGGTTCTTTCGAGGACCATGCAGACCATCACCTGTTCCTTCAGAGAAGCATGCTCAAGTTGACCGAAACGTGAAAGACAATGAATGATACATACCAAAGGACTCTGAGGCAAATGCATGTGTGGCCTGGTGTGTATGAATCTTCTAGCCACTGTAGCTGCTGTTTGAAATTTCTAAATCCCCTGCTGTGCTACCCTCGGTATCCCCGGGTTTCTGAAGCTTTTTGCCAAGGGTCCCACCATTGTTGACACTGACAGTAGTAGTGGCGACCAGTCGGCTGCTGTAGAGATGTGAATGATTCTAAGCCGGGATGAGAAACTTCGATTCAGATATCGAAGAATTGCAAAGGCTAGAGAGCAATGAAAATTCAGATGATGTTGCTCCAACTGCTGTGCGCACATCACGGTTTGGAGAAAACAGGTCTGATGATAGTGGTAGTTCAGTGTCCTAAAGACTGATGTTATATCAGAGACAGATGGAGTGGCAGATGAAATGATGAGGACAGAAAACTCTCTGTCTTAAGTACATGCAAAGCCATTGGCATAAGTCAAAATGTAGATTCTGTGGCTGCTGAACATTTCACATTTCAGACGCTGTTGGTGATGGTCAGAAGGAAGGGACCAAAGGTTTGCCAAGGGTATGAGTACCGCAAATGTTGATAGATCGATGACAGAGAAAATGTCTGATGATAGTGACCGTAGAATAGTTAGCGATCGAAAGGTTGATGTTACATCAGTGGTTACAGGTACCTCTGTGCCAGCGGAATGTAAAGCCACCGACTTTGGTGCTAAAGTAGATTCTCTTGCTGTTGCAAATTCACCCTCTGATGTTGTAAGTGAGAACAAGAAAGAGCAGAAACCCCCGTAGTCTTGAGTTCTGAATTAGTTAAAGAAATGGGTGCAGATATACCAGTTTCCTCTCTCGGTTCTCCGTATGTGGAGAGATTGGTAACGAAAAGATCAATGACGTGGGGAGCAATCATATGAACCAAACAGATACAAAGAACGAAGAAGAAGCGTGTGACAGCTCCTCTGGACTCATCTGCAACTAACGGTGAAGTAAAGCATGTAGTCATCTTTAAAGAGTACTAAAGTGCACCACAGCGATAGGTACCTCTGTTGCCAAAGATGTTTCTTCAGTTTCTGCGTCAGCAGGGTCAGTTTCAACCTCTGGCAAGCAAGCGAAGATGTTCTTGGACTTTGATCTAAATTGTAAACGAAGACTATCATCGCCACTTTGTTTATTTGCTCTAAATGTCCTATGAGTTTGGACATGTGACCTACTACGGTCTGCCCAGTGTTTATTAGAATGTGTTTTTTGGTGATGGTCTTTTACATACACCGAGCAACTCTTTCCTAGATAGGCAAAACATCAAACCAGATATTCATTTAGAAACAAAAGAAAAGTATTCAAAAGAAGAACGTGCAACATGCACATGAAGAATCTCAAGTACGAACGCACCATACCCAAAGCAAAAAAAACGTTTCTTACTAAGAACCTGTACATGAAGAATCTCAAGTGCGAACGCACCATACCCAAAGCAAAAAAAAATGTCTTCTTACTACTACTGTATCAGAGCTTGCGTGTTGTATTGTATCGACCGCAGCTGTATGTCTTTTGGAGATTCGCTGACCTTAAGTTGTTGATTTTACCAGCTAACAAGACCATTCCAACCGATGCTACCATGGCAATGAAGAATGCCAGCCAAGGGATGTCAGGTTTAAGGTTACCATGAGAATCATGTGGGAGTGGGATCCGCTTACGAAGCCTCATCACGAGAAAAGTATAATGGCTCCAGCCACACCAAATGTAACCCCAGGAGCTGCTCTATCCTTTCAATTCTTCTGTCTGGTATGATGGCACTACTCAATAGAGGTAGGAAGGATACCTCCAAAAGAAGGCAGCACCAGCCAAGAAGCCATCAACAAAGCATCTTATCCACGTTCTTCCTCTGAGCCCACTTGAAAGGAAAGAAGACAATGCAGCGCCAAGCATGCCCAGGAGCAAAAGCAACATAGAGGCGTATGTCAACTCCATGAGGGCCATGTAAGAGGCTACCGCTACAGCAGCGCCATTCAAAGCACTCGAAAACGGATCTTATCCACTGGGTCGTCTCTTTGGATGTCCATTATGAGAGAGAGAGAGAGAGAGAGCGAGAGAGAGAGAGAGGTAAGAGAGAAGTGAGAAGAATATGTCGAAACAAGTAAAGGGCGAAGACGATGAAGAAGAAGAAGAATCAGAGAGAATTAACGTCTCAGTTTAATATTTGTATTTTGGCGCTGTGCTTTTGTGCTCGAGTTCTGTTTTATTTTTGCTAAAATTTGGAGCTTCTGTGTTATTAATGGATGGTTAACATGATCAAATGATTGGTTAATTGTTTATATTTTAAATTAAAAATTTTAATCATTGCTTAGGTTTTGACAAATGGGTGGGAGAACTTTGGAAGCACAATCCTTCAAAGTTATATAAATCATTTATGTTAAATCATTTCAGTTTTTGGTATATATTTTTGTTTTTTAATAATTTCAGTTTTGGTAATTATTGCATGAAACAGATTCAATAAAGTTAGAAAGTTCTACTAAAATATATGAAATTCTCTCTCAAAATTTTAGTGTAAATTATATTTGATTTTAACGTGAACATGAGAAGTGCTTAACGACGTTTATAACTTGCTTTTGTAAAATTTCATTCATTTACTTGGCCAAACCAGCATTTATAGTTTTAAACTTATATAAAATACAATTGATAAGTTTTATGGTTATAATTAGATTTTAAAGTCAAATATATTTATTACACTCTAAGTGTTTTAAAATCAGATCGACCAATGGTTGGATCGGGTTCACCAATGAACCAGTTATATAGTCTGGTTGGATCTAATAACTGATTCGACCATGAACCGATCATATAATCGGATTACATCTCAAGATTATTAATGATAAAACCCAACAAAACTATCATAAATATACAAACCATCCATATAGCCATAAAACTAGTTTATAAGTCGCACACTGGAAATTTGTTTTACTAAAAGTTCAAAAGGTCAAATGATTGGTTTTGCAGATGCAGGTTATTTGTCGATCCACACAAAGCTCGATCCCGCAGTGATATGTTTTACAATTGGAGGCACCGCCATATCTTGGCGTTCTCGAAGCAGACACTTGTTGCTACTTCTTCAAATCACGCTGAGATCATTGCACTCCATGAAGCAAGTAGAGAATGTGTATGGCTAAGATCAATAAGTCGACACATCTGTTCAAGCATGGGATTGACGAAAATGCGGAGCCAACTATTCTATATGAAGATAACGCTGCATGTGTCGCCAAACGAAGGAAAGATATATCAAAAGAGATAGAACCAAACATATACCTCCGAAGTTCTTCTCATACACTCAAGAGCTCGAGAAGAATAAAGAGATTGAAGTAAGATATGTTCGATCATGCGACAATGCAGCCGACCTCTTCACAAAATCACTCCCTACCTCGGTATTCAGAAAACACATCCACAACATTGGGATGCGCCATCAGAAGGATCTATGATCGTTCATTCGAGGGGAGCTTACGTAGTTGTACTCTTTTACCTTACTATGGTTTTTCCCATTGGGTTTTCCTGGAAAGGTTTTTAACGAGGCAACAAAGACGTTAAGCGAGAGCGGATAGTGACACCGGCCCCCAAGGGGGAGTGTTACGAAAATCAAAAGGAGGAGCCGTAATGTTTGAAATATAAAAAGATGTGGGGTCCGCTACACTATTTACACAAAAGATTTTTTCTCTATATAAACGATCGATTTCGATCGTTTAGAAGAACACACCAAAAACTCTTCTCTTCTCCTTAATAAGAAACACTATCTCTCTATATCAGTGTTATTATTTCTACGGGTATAATATTTTGCCCTTATTCAAATTCCCGCGATATAATAAAATTCCAGTTCCTTTTATAACAAATAGATATTTTTTTCCTTTGAAAACTCTTCTTCAGACCAAAAACATGTTAAGGTATCGATCCAAGTTCAAGGTTATAGATTCAACTCTATCTACGGCTTGATTAAGTTGATGATTCGATCTCGATCTTGACAAGTGAAAACGCAAACAAAAAAATCAACACAAGAGAGATGTTTACACAGTGTTCACCGCAATTCTTTGATGTGGAGAAGCCGCTATACTCACCGGAGCTAGCTCAGCTAGCAAATCCACTATATAACTGATGTGATTACAAGTGTTTGATATCACGATCCTGATATCTATTTGTTCTTCTCTCCAGCTATTACAAGCGCATACACAAAGAACTAACCGGAGAAGATTACGTCAGCGACTACACGGAGATGACAATCTTTCAACCTCCGATTCCTCTGATAACGACAAAGTTAGCTTGAACCAGAGAATGCTTGGCGACTTCAAGAGCTGCTATCAACTACCAGATCTTCTCTGATCTTAGTCTAGCTTTCTTCCAGCGTCTGTAATCTCTCCCTTCTCTCTGTGTAAAAACTCGTTCTCCTCTGTATCGATGAGGAAGACGATGATCGTAACAACTCTGTGGGTCCCCTTTGTAACAACCTTGTGACGTCAGCTCATTAAGCTCCGCGAGCTGAACTTTAAGTGATCTTCAGCCTGTTCGGCCCATAACTCCTTTTACGCCTCTTGTTGTTTAACTTGCGAGGCTCAAGAGCCCATAACCTAAGACGACACCGTTCTCCACAAAACATGCCGTTATATTCACTAGATATGGATTTCTGAGAAAACGACATAAGGTATATGGACTTTTTTTGGTTCACATAAGGTATTAGACTTTAAGCACTGAATAATATATATTTTATTCGCTAACAATCACGAAGGTTCGCGTAACAAATATCATTACAACAACAACAAAAATATGTAAGTTTCATTACCCGAGACTCCAGGGTTAAGCTTAATGTACATTTGATTGCATCATGATATTGAGTGTTACAGTACATTATAAGATTCTACATGTTTTCAAACTTTTATGGACGAATCAAAATGAAGGGACGTAAAGGAATGCATACGTGTTCTTTCACTTGCTAATAAAAATCTCCTTATTAAATTTCAACTTGTAGAAAAAGTGAGTGACTGATAGGAAATCTATTGCCAGTGGGCGGAATTAACCAATCACTTGTAGATAAAAAATTTCATTTAAATCGATGAATCATTATGTTCCACTAGTTAAACTTTTGATTAGGTAAGAAGAAACCAATTAGATAAGAATTCACGCGTCAGCAATCTTTTAAATACATTCCATCGTTATATGATTGTTTTGAAGGAAGTTACTCAGAATTACACAAATTTATTTATGTGGCAACAAACGCAAAGGCATATTTGTTTTTGGAACATCATTAAAAGTCTAACTACATTTCATAGAGTGTTAGATATATATTCCATACTTGCGTGGGTGTTTTTTTTTGTTTAATGTAACTAAATATTTTTTTACACCATTATATAATCTATAAAAATTATAATAAAATGGTGATAAAAATACATCACATAATACATATATTGATGTTACATAATTTAACTGTAAATGCAAATATCACGCAAATATTTATTTTTATTTAACCGATATCATTTCTATTTACCCGATATCGAATTGGCTAGTGGTAAAGGA
Organism: Brassica carinata; assembly: GCA_016771965.1. Taxonomy (NCBI): domain Eukaryota; kingdom Viridiplantae; phylum Streptophyta; class Magnoliopsida; order Brassicales; family Brassicaceae; genus Brassica; species Brassica carinata. The sequence goes on along the minus strand of CM028700.1, from coordinate 20,852,137 downwards.
AATGCTAGTAGCCTTTCATTGTTCGGGTTTGATACGCGTTAGAAAGAATTATTTATAACATTTGGGTTCTCAGTAAAAAGGAGAAACCACTTTTCATTTTTTAGGAATATACTTTTGTTTTCTATAAATAATATAATATTTATTTATTTTTCACGTATTATGTATTTTTATTATGACATTACGCATAATAATTAAAAAAAATATTTTAGTTTATGTGTGTGTTTTCCATAAACTAACATATATATGTGAAAATAATATTTGAGATGTTTTGATAGGTTTTTGGTCATAAATGATAACTATATTTAAATTTCCAACCCGTTATATAAGTAGTCTTAATTTTTAATTTTTCAACCTGACATATAAATATTCGTCACGCATTTTTAGTAAAATATTTATATTATACTTATTAAAATGAGTAATTTGTTAGAATGAGTAATTGCATTTCTTGTATTTATATTATTATCAAATTAATTTTATTTTAACTTATTGACTTTAACATTTTATTATATGTAGGATTTTTATTTTATGTGAACTGTTTTTTCTTTTTTTAGAACATTGTTCTTGTCTAAATTTTTTTCTTTACATACAAAACTTGAAGAATATTCTTTTGAAACTTTTCCTATTACAATTTTCTCATAAGAAAATCTTAGGTGTTTTTAATTTTTTTTAATACTAATACTTAAATGTACATGTTATTACCAAATCTAATATTTCAAATCCTTACTAAAGAAAAATAATTTAAGGTAAAATTCAATTGAACATATGTAATATCATACATAATTTAAAAATAATTTTCTAATAGCATTTTAGTTATATATATATCTAAAACAATATCGTCAATTAAATAGATTAGTCAAATTGGTTATTTGAAAATTTAATTAGGTACAAATTTAGAATTATCAAGTAAAATGGATATTTTTAAATATGTTCTCATTATTAAGTTTTTATTCCCAAATACAGCATATTCTTTAATTTTTTTAAATATTGTTAATTGATTTCATTAACAATAAAATTTTAAAAAATGTAATAAATATTATTTAATAGAGGATAATATCCACAAATTTATGGAAAGAGGTTTTGTACTTTACATATTAAGGTTTATAGTATTAATGTGCATTAAGTGTAATATTTATCATGAATTTGTTATGGAATAGATTTAAGAAAAAAATTAATTTAAATTTAAGTTTATTAATTACTTCAATGGCATTGTATTGTAATTAAGTTGTAAGTCTTAAGGTTATTTCTTATTTGTACTTTATTAAAATAGATACATCTTCAACTGAACATATTATATATCTATATTTTAGTAATACTTTTATATGATTTTCAGTTTAATATTAATTATTTAAACAGTCGTATTTAAGTGCAAACATGCACAAATTAAAACTCGTGCAAAAACATATAAGGTAAAACTGTAAAAGCATTAGTTCTAATTAACAAAGCTAAGACAACTGAGACCAAAAGAGCAAAAAAAACATATGATAAATATAACTTAAGTTTTTAAATAGATGTACATCATAGATAGTTATGTTGGTGTTGTTTATTTCAAAACATTTGTAACCTATTGTTTTGCTGTTGGACCCCTTTGTTAATTTATTTCAAAGGATTTGTAAAATAGTTTATGATGTTGGAACTTTTTGTTTCTTTCTGCTCAAACTGGCACCCAGTGAGGATTTAGGAATCTTTTAAATACAACTAGATTAGCAAGTTGTCAACTCTTTTCATCGAATCATTGAATGTTTTTAAAGTTTGATATGAATTATAGTTAGTGGTCCTGATCTTAATAATATGTACGTTATGTATGTAAACCTTGATTGTTTATCAACGAATGATTGAAACTGTTTTTTTTTGTGCAAATTTTCCCTTGTTTTTTCTGTATTGGTATTTGTTACATAATGCATGTTTAAATATCTTGCGATAGGATGCTTTTCGTAGATATAACAACATGTTTTACAACAAAGATAAGAACTAAAAACAGGTAATCAACGGTTTGATATAAAGAAAACACCGGTTGGTGTCGAAGACAAACAAATTATAAAAGAGTGAAGGGGGAAAGTGAAATAGACTATGCAAAGTTATGAAAGTATGATATTTTAACAAAAGATAAATTATATGGATCAATCCATATATATATATATATATATATATTTACATATTAAGATCTGACTTAAACCTTTCTGTATTATTTTCCCACTTTTCCCGTTTACGTTTTATCAATATCATATATGAGAACACCCATGAAAATATCAGACAATTAAGAAAACCTAAATTTGCTAACTCGCGCTACATCTATTGTCCTCTATTTGTAGTTTTTTTTTCAAAATTTTTGGAGAAAACATAAAACGTGGAGGTTATCTTGTCTAGCTGGTCGTCCATAAGCGCAGAGTCAATGTCATCTTCAATAATGTCGTATAAATCTCTCCACAATAATCTTATTCTTATCCAATTCATTTGCTTATATATGTACACAAACACACAACACGAAATTTGTCTATTATTATTTTATTGTTATTTATATACCATAAATGTAATGTCCATAATACTCGCTGTTATTTAAAAAATCTTCATGAAAGCGAGTTATATTTATATTATATGTGGTGAAATATTAGTATATGCCAGTTTCTCAACTATTGAGGTGGCCCTCACAACTATAACACAAAACACAATGTTTATTTTTTCCATCACCCGAAATACAATACATTTAAAAACCATTCTGTAATGATATGTAACTCATGTACATTCAAACTGGATACCGACTAGAACATCTGAAGTGTTACGGGAGTTAGACTTTTTCTTGTCAAATATACTTCAAATGGGGAGCAAAAAGAGTAAATCTGATGGCTTCTCTCAAATTCCTTACCACAGTCATAGACTCATAGATGATACAGTGATGCTACTTTTGGATAGAAAATGCGGTAAAATTTATGAATGCGAGGAAGACAAACAGAAAATAACCTAATTGAATAATATATACAAAAAAATACGTAATTGAATAATAGCTAGTATTGTTTAAGTTCTTTTATGGGTCGAATGTTTAAGTTTATTTTCTCATAAAATTATGGATCCGCCGATAAGGATCCGGATCCGGATAAGGATAGTAAAATTATGGATCCGCCGATAAGGATCCGGATCCGGATAAGGATAGTAAAATTATGGATCCGCCGATAAGGATCCGGATCCGGATAAGGATAGTAAAATTATGGATCCGCCGATAAGGATCCGGATCCGGATAAGGATAGTAAAATTATGGATCCGCCGATAAGGATCCGGATCCGGATAAGGATAGTAAAATTATGGATCCGCCGATAAGGATCCGGATCCGGATAAGGATAGTAAAATTATGGATCCGCCGATAAGGATCCGGATCCGGATAAGGATAGTAAAATTATGGATCCGCCGATAAGGATCCGGATCCGGATAAGGATCCGGATCCGGATAAGGATAGTAAAATTATGGATCCGCCGATAAGGATCCGGATCCGGATAAGGATAGTAAAATTATGGATCCGCCGATAAGGATCCGGATCCGGATAAGGATAGTAAAATTATGGATCCGCCGATAAGGATCCGGATCCGGATAAGGATAGTAAAATTATGGATCCGCCGATAAGGATCCGGATCCGGATAAGGATAGTAAAATTATGGATCCGCCGATAAGGATCCGGATCCGGATAAGGATAGTAAAATTATGGATCCGCCGATAAGGATCCGGATCCGGATAAGGATAGTAAAATTATGGATCCGCCGATAAGGATCCGGATCCGGATAAGGATAGTAAAATTATGGATCCGCCGATAAGGATCCGGATCCGGATAAGGATAGTAAAATTATGGATCCGCCGATAAGGATCCGGATCCGGATAAGGATAGTAAAATTATGGATCCGCCGATAAGGATCCGGATCCGGATAAGGATAGTAAAATTATGGATCCGCCGATAAGGATCCGGATCCGGATAAGGATAGTAAAATTATGGATCCGCCGATAAGGATCCGGATCCGGATAAGGATAGTAAAATTATGGATCCGCCGATAAGGATCCGGATCCGGATAAGGATAGTAAAATTATGGATCCGCCGATAAGGATCCGGATCCGGATAAGGATAGTAAAATTATGGATCCGCCGATAAGGATCCGGATCCGGATAAGGATAGTAAAATTATGGATCCGCCGATAAGGATCCGGATCCGGATAAGGATAGTAAAATTATGGATCCGCCGATAAGGATCCGGATCCGGATAAGGATAGTAAAATTATGGATCCGCCGATAAGGATCCGGATCCGGATAAGGATAGTAAAATTATGGATCCGCCGATAAGGATCCGGATCCGGATAAGGATAGTAAAATTATGGATCCGCCGATAAGGATCCGGATCCGGATAAGGATAGTAAAATTATGGATCCGCCGATAAGGATCCGGATCCGGATAAGGATAGTAAAATTATGGATCCGCCGATAAGGATCCGGATCCGGATAAGGATAGTAAAATTATGGATCCGCCGATAAGGATCCGGATCCGGATAAGGATAGTAAAATTATGGATCCGCCGATAAGGATCCGGATCCGGATAAGGATAGTAAAATTATGGATCCGCCGATAAGGATCCGGATCCGGATAAGGATAGTAAAATTATGGATCCGCCGATAAGGATCCGGATCCGGATAAGGATAGTAAAATTATGGATCCGCCGATAAGGATCCGGATCCGGATAAGGATAGTAAAATTATGGATCCGCCGATAAGGATCCGGATCCGGATAAGGATAGTAAAATTATGGATCCGCCGATAAGGATCCGGATCCGGATAAGGATAGTAAAATTATGGATCCGCCGATAAGGATCCGGATCCGGATAAGGATAGTAAAATTATGGATCCGCCGATAAGGATCCGGATCCGGATAAGGATAGTAAAATTATGGATCCGCCGATAAGGATCCGGATCCGGATAAGGATAGTAAAATTATGGATCCGCCGATAAGGATCCGGATCCGGATAAGGATAGTAAAATTATGGATCCGCCGATAAGGATCCGGATCCGGATAAGGATAGTAAAATTATGGATCCGCCGATAAGGATCCGGATCCGGATAAGGATAGTAAAATTATGGATCCGCCGATAAGGATCCGGATCCGGATAAGGATAGTAAAATTATGGATCCGCCGATAAGGATCCGGATCCGGATAAGGATAGTAAAATTATGGATCCGCCGATAAGGATCCGGATCCGGATAAGGATCCGGATCCGGATAAGGATAGTAAAATTATGGATCCGCCGATAAGGATCCGGATCCGGATAAGGATAGTAAAATTATGGATCCGCCGATAAGGATCCGGATCCGGATAAGGATAGTAAAATTATGGATCCGCCGGATAAGGATCCGGATCCGGATATCTTAAAATTGTCCAGATATCCGATCCGTCCCAGACCTAGTTTGCACAATACATTTTCTTACCCTATTATTATTATTATTGGTTTGTTGTTACTCTGTACATTGTTACCTACTGGGTCCGATTTGTTTTGGTCAAGAGTTCGGTTTGGTTAGAAGTATGTGTCTCGAATTAATCATTTGAGCGAAGGAAGAAAAAGTGATTAGTAATCTATCTAAACGTGTCTTTATAACCGTTAGATTTTAAGAAGGCTTGATATATTTGAACCGTTACATGTGTATTGATGTGGTCAAAAATACTGCTGATCCATCGGATCAGGTATCAGCTGAGTTGGAGAGGTAACAAATAGTCTTTTAATCCACTTGTAACAAACTAACATTTGTCAAGTGTCTTCCACCAAAACAAAACCGTCTGGATCATATAACTATTACTTCTTTTTCCAAAGTATACAAATACGTTCTAAATAAAAACTCAAAAAATAGATTATTATATAATTAGTTAAATACAGAATTCAATTAATCATGAAAATTAAAGATTCTATAATTTTAAATACCATAAGTATAGAAACTTGTAAAACATCTTATAAAATAAATAAATAAACATTACTACTGAACACATAAAGTATTATATTTCTAGTCAAAATAAATCTTATTTTCTTTTATCTAAAGAAATCTGATAAACTGCTAGTCTTTATAAAAATATTTAGCTAGCCATTTCTTTTATCTATGGATATACAAACTAGGCCGCAAGTCAAGAAGTCACATCCCTACGTTTTTTTTGGGTAATATCATATCCCTACGTTCTTTGTTTTTGTTTTGTTATACATATCACCTTCGTTATACGTATAAACTCACCGTCGCTTACCTTCTCTTTAATTTATTTTGTAGACATATAATATTTAAGTGGCCAATCATTGTCTCATCTTGTAGTGAAGCATATGTACGAGTTACATATATCTATTCGTTGCCCTTTCACAAAGAACAATAAATAAACGCTCATATAAACGTCGTCTAACAAAGATTCAAAACTACATCTGCTTCTACATATGCGTATGTATACATGTACAAGTATAAAACTTTGTAGAAAGCAAAAACAAAGAAAAAAACACCGAAAAAACAATTTGCATGAAAAAATAAATAACTAAAACAAAAGAAAAACACCAAGAAGTGCTTTCTTTAACAGAGAAAGCTCTTCAAGAACCTTAAAACAGTTCTGTTGTAGAGTTTCCGACCAAAAGCCAGTTTCTTCTTTATCTGATAGAGAGAAAGAAAGACTTATGGAAGAAGATTTACACCAGATTGTTAATAGTTGTAACTACAATGGAGAAGAAGAAGAACAAGGAGACCCAGAGAGCAACACACTGAACCAGCCTCTGGTTAAGGCTAACCGAACACTATCTTCAACTCCACTTGCTTTGGTCGGTACAAAGGTTTCTCACATCGAGAGCTTGGACTATGAGTATGTCTTCTTCTCTGCTTAATTTTGATTTCCTGGTCTCAGTTTCTTAATAAGGTTTTAATGAAATATTGGCAGAATAAACGAGAACGATTTGTTTAAACATGATTGGAGAAAAAGATCAAAGACACAAGTGCTTCAATACATATTCTTGAAATGGACATTCGCTTGTCTTATCGGTCTATTCACTGGTCTTATCGCCACTCTCATCAACTTGGCCGTCGAAAACATCGCTGGCTACAAGCTTTTGGCAGTTGGTCACTTCCTCGCCCAAGAAAGGTAATCAGCACCCACATCCAAAATTCAAAGCTTCATCTAATGATAAAAGTCTTGTCGGGGAACAGGTATGTAACAGGTCTGATGGTCTTTGCTGGGGAATCTAGGGCTGACGTTGGTTGCGACTGTGCTTTGTGTATGCTTTGCTCCCACGGCTGCTGGTCCTGGCATTCCTGAGATCAAAGCTTACCTTAATGGCATCGACACTCCAAACATGTTTGGTGCTACCACTATGATCGTTAAGGTTTGTTTTCTGAACTTTTTAAAGGAGATTCATGTGTTAAGTTTGATTATTTAACTCATGGTATGATAGATCATTGGAAGCATTGGAGCGGTTGCAGCTGGACTTGATCTAGGCAAAGAAGGTCCTCTAGTTCACATAGGAACCTGCATAGCTTCATTGCTTGGACAAGGCGGACCAGACAACCACCGGTTAAAGTGGCGGTGGCTTCGTTACTTCAACAACGACAGAGACCGAAGGGATTTAATAACGTGTGGCTCGGCAGCTGGAGTGTGCGCAGCCTTCAGGTCACCTGTTGGAGGTGTGCTTTTCGCCCTTGAGGAAGTCGCCACTTGGTGGAGAAGCGCCTTGTTGTGGCGGACTTTCTTCAGCACAGCGGTTGTTGTGGTTGTACTAAGGGCGTTCATAGAGATATGCAACTCAGGCAAGTGTGGATTGTTTGGAAGAGGAGGGCTTATCATGTTTGATGTCAGTCACGTTACTTATACTTACCATGCGACTGATATAATCCCTGTCATGTTGATTGGTGTCATCGGTGGAGTTCTTGGGAGTCTCTACAATCACTTTCTCCATAAAGTTCTCAGGCTTTACAATCTCATCAACCAGTTAAGTTTTGAAATGCTTGAAACATAGTGCAAACTCTACAAAGTGTTTTACTTACTTACCTTTGTTTGGTCTTTTGCAGGAAGGGTAAGATCCATAAGGTGCTTCTTGCTCTTACTGTATCTCTCTTCACATCGGTTTGTCTCTACGGTCTTCCTTTCTTGGCCAAATGCACACCTTGTGACCCCTCGATAGAAGAGAAATGCCCAACGAATGGTAGATCAGGAAACTTCAAACAGTTCCATTGCCCAAAAGGTTACTACAGTGATCTAGCTACTCTGCTTCTCACCACTAACGACGATGCTGTCAGGAACATCTTCTCTTCCAACACTCCTAATGAGTTTAGCATGGGCTCCCTTTGGATATTCTTTGTGCTCTACTGCATCTTGGGGCTTTTCACATTTGGTATTGCAACACCTTCCGGTCTCTTCCTCCCTATCATCCTCATGGGTTCTGCGTATGGAAGAATGCTTGGTGGGTTGATGGGATCTTACACTAGCATTGACCAAGGGCTTTACGCTGTCCTTGGTGCAGCTTCACTCATGGCTGGTTCCATGAGAATGACTGTTTCACTCTGTGTTATTTTCCTGGAACTCACCAACAACCTTCTTTTGCTTCCCATTACAATGATTGTGCTTCTTATTGCCAAAACTGTGGGAGACAGCTTTAACCCAAGTATCTATGATATCATACTGCATCTTAAGGGGTTACCTTTCTTGGAAGCAAATCCGGAGCCGTGGATGAGGAACCTCTCAGTTGGTGAGCTTGGTGATGCTAAGCCTCCGGTTGTAACCCTGCAAGGTGTAGAAAAGGTTGCTAAGATTGTTGATGTGCTAAGGAACACGACGCATAATGCGTTCCCTGTTTTAGATGAAGCAGAAGTACCTCCTCAAGTGGGTCTAGGGACTGGGGATATAGAGCTTCACGGGTTGATCCTGAGAGCTCACCTAGTTAAAGTGCTGAAAAAGAGATGGTTCTTGACGGAGAAGAGAAGAACGGAGGAGTGGGAGGTCAGGGAGAAGTTTCCATGGGATGAATTGGCTGAGAGAGAAGACAACTTTGACGATGTGGCCATCACAAGCTCTGAAATGCAAATGTATGTTGATCTCCATCCTCTCACCAACACAACACCTTACACAGTCATGGAGAACATGTCTGTGGCCAAGGCTTTGGTGCTGTTCCGGCAAGTGGGACTCCGACATTTGCTTATTGTTCCCAGGATTCAAGCCTCAGGAGTGAGTCAATATGCTTTTTCACTCTCTTATACTTTCACATACTTGCCATAAAGCCTATTAACAACTCTAATGACACTAACTAAATCGTTTGCAGAGGTCACCTGTGGTAGGGATCTTAACCAGGCAGGATCTAAGGGCATACAACATTCTACAAGCTTTTCCTCACTTGGAAAAATCCAAAGGTAGAAAAGCACACTGAATCGGTACTAAATTTGTTTTACCTGTTGTCTGTAAAAATGGCTTTGCAGCTATGTTGTTTTCCTCCCATTCTTGAAGATGTTTCTGTCCAGTTTTGCACTTTTTTCTTCATACCAAACAGACGATAAGTTGAGATATTGCACAGATCTCTTTTAATATTTGTAAAATCACAGTGAGACAGGAACCATATCTCCTTTTGAAAAGGAACATATCAAAATTGTTTTCTCATCCACTAAATGGTCTCCTGGAGTTTTGAAGTTCAATCGGCTACAGAGATTAACTACTTAGCACGCACTTTCTTTAATCCCACTTTCTTTATTCCCGTTTTCTTCTTTTTCTTCATCACAACCCTTCTCTTGAATACAGCCAAGACTTCAATGCTGAAAACACCAATTGAAAAGTAAGCATTTACTGGAACATAAAACATAAAGTAGTTTTTGTTACTTACGAACTGATTACCTGTCAGTTCCGGGGAAGAAGTTGAAGCCATGTGCTTTTTCCAGCTCCCATGCTCTGCTAGATAACAATGACTTGCAGTCCTAAACAATTGTTTTGAAAGTTAGAAAGAACCAAAAGAGGCAGAGTTTATTGGTAGTATAGAGGTGGTGATATCAGTGATTGTCTCTAGTACCTCCTTAAAGCTTTCCCAACCACAGCTTATATAAATGAGTCTTTGCGGTAGAGTATTATTCTCCTCCGGGGTCAGCTTGTTACCAGCTTGAACTGAAAGTTCCCTTGCTCTTAATATCCACGGCCTCTTCTCCTCTTTTGCATTCGAGCTTGTACTGAAAGAAGAGAAAACCAACATGCCCATAAAGATCTAGCTTTTGAGTTTTCATGTTGGTCTTTGGAAGCAAAGTCAAAAGGTTTTTTAGAAGAAGTTGAATAACCTCTGTGACGAAGACCTCATTCTTTTCTCAATGGAGGGAACAGACTCCAAAATCTGACGGAGAGAAGCATCCAGACCTCTCCTTGGAGGATCCACCACGACTACATCTGTTCCTATAATCCACGAAAGTGGGTTCTGTAGAAATTTGTATACAAGGTAAACACACGTCATTAGAAGTGTCAAAACAAAATTTTGAATTTTATTTAGCTAAAAGCAAACAGTACTGACAACTGAAGCATCTGCATGGTGCCAAGTGATGCTGCAATTCAACGAGTTTGGCAACCTCTGGATTGTTTTCTCAAAAGACAGCCTAGCTTCTTTGTTAACCTCAATGCATTTGACAGAACTGAAATCAAGATAAAGTTTAAAGTTGGGGTCAATCTTTATCAACATGAACATATATACACAATCTTCTTAAATGCATGACAGATATGAACAATGTATGTTCTTGCCTGCATTTCCTCGATGTAGCTAACGATAGTCCAATTACCCGGCTCCTGCGTATAGATCAGCAACAGATGATCCGCCAGGAACATACTTATGTAGTTTCCAAAGCAAGCTATCAAAAGCCTGACACAAAGCATTGGATATATTCAAGCCTGGATATATTATTACTCATACAGCACTTACTACAGCCGTCATAAAACTTAAGTCAAACAAGCATATATTAAATCTGCTGTTGAACTACTCGCCGCTCTACTTGACCAAAAAAAAAACTTTAAATCTGCATGCTCACCCGTGTGTTTGCTTGGCCAAAACTGGAAGGATCCAAGGATATGTCAATTCCTCCAACGTGTTCCCAGAAATCTCTCTCACCTAAAAGATGTCTCCATCTGTTTCCAAAGATTATCTAAAGACAAACGCAATGAATAAGTTTGATGTTAAGCAATTGAACGAACAAAAAGAAAGTAACACATTTAGGCAGAAAATCTTCCAGTTCACAACATTATGCCAGAACAAAAGCTAACACTGAATTTTTTGGATCTTTGGCCCAAGCATAAGAAAATAGTGTTCTCTGACTCACATTGTTGGTTGACGTCTGAAAGTTAGCCCAGACAGAATGGATCAGGTGAAACTTGCAATTGGGTCCACCCTTTCTCCACAGGAACTGCAAATGAGAAACGAAATAAGTGAAACCAGCAGAACAGTTAAGTGAAACGAGAGAAAGGAATCAAGAAAAACTCACGCTGGACAAAGCTTGCAACTTATCTGCGTTATGAGATTTCTCATTTCTCGAGTTCCAGACCAGGGACACCTGCACTTTTCCTGAAACCAAGATTAATACTCAGCAAATCTTCTTTCAATCTCATTTAATCAAAGATACTACAAAGAAAAAAGAAAACTGTCAAACCATTTTTGTATCTCTCTGGGGCACGAAGTGATGTACTGTGCGTCGAAACAGCCATCTATAGAAAAACCTCATCACCAGATTGGAACAATCATATACACACCAAATGTTATACCACTGGCACTAATATAATCACCTGAACATATCGTAAGTCCCCAGTGCCCTGATCCTCATCAAATGGCACGACATCGAACACCTTAATACCTTAAAAGTATAGTAAACAAAATCAATCTCCAGTTCTTCTGAACCATAGAACAAAGTAAGAAACAATACCTTCTCTCAGTAACTCGATGGCAGCATTAATATTAGGATGATGAGCTGCAAAAATAAAATAAAAAATCAACCTAGTCAAAACCATCATCAACAACTTATAAAAATCATAAAGTTATTGAAATTACCTTTACATTCAGGAATATCTACAACGGAGTGAGTTCCCTCTTGGTACAACCCTATCAATGCATTATCCGACGTGCCACGAACGGCTAGCTTAGCTCGGCACCGCCATCCCCACTGCCACACAAAGAAGCAGGCAATTCAGAAAAAGAAAAAAAAAAGAAATCACCAGAAGAAACCAAAAGATCTCATATTGGACTAACCAGTCTACAACTATCGAAAGTGAAATCTTCGACGCCGTAACGCTTGAAGAAGCCTGAAGCTTCGTCGACGACAGCCGGACGTTGGAGATTGAGCTCATGCGTGCAACCTGAGCACCTGCGAGCCTCAGAGTCGCGAAATTTAAGCTCACGTCGAATCAATTATCACTAAAATCAATGAAAATTGAAAGATAACAAGAATCATCGGCGAGAAGAGCGTACGACTGGAAATGAGGGCACTGCAGGGAGCAAGCTAGCGAGTCGGAGGAGCTTGAAGGGAGAGAAAGAGAAGCGACGGGAGGCGAAGCCGGTGGTGACACGCGGCAGGTTATGATTGGATAACGAGCGCCGAAGGAGAAAAGCGTCGACGAATGCATCGCTGCTTCACTCTCGCCGGGAATGGATAAAGTAAAAAATAAAATAAAATAAAACTCTTCCCGGTTCGTATTAAACCAAACTACAAAGACCCGACCCGATTCTTAACCCGATACACGATCCGACCCAGTTGAATAACACACTCTCACTCCCTACTTCCTCAGAAACAGAGGCTCACCGTCTCAAGAACAGAGATGAATCCGTTTCTCTTCTTTTTCTTCTTCTACCTCATTCTCCTTCCCGCCCTTTCTCTCCGTTTCTCTCCGTCGCAGCCCAACCTAACCCTCTACGGCGACGCCTTCTTCCGCGGCCACACCATCTCCCTCACCCAGCAACAGCCCTGTTTCCCCTCACCCTCGCCGCGAAACTGCTCCTCCTCCGGCATCGGACGCGCCCTCTACGTATACCCGATCAAGTTCCTAGAACCCTCCACCAACACTACCGCTTCTTTCTCCTGCCGCTTCTCCTTCACCATCATCGCCTCCCCTTCTTGCCCCTTCGGCGACGGCTTCGCCTTCTTGATCGCCTCAAACGCCGATTCTTTCACCTTCTCCAACGGCTTCTTGGGTCTCCCCGACCCGGCTCTAGACCCGCACGGCTCCTTCGTAGCCGTCGAGTTCGATACAGCTTTCGACCCGAGTCACGGAGATATCAACGATAACCACGTCGGAATCGACGTGAACTCAATCGTCTCCGTCGCGTCCGTCGACGCGGTTTCGAAAGGGATTGATCTTAAGAGCGGGAGAGAGATGATGGTGTGGATTGAGTACAGCGACGTTCTCAAGCTCATCAGAGTTTGGGTTGGGTACTCGCGGGTTAAGCCCAAGAGTCCGGTTTTAGCAGCACAGGTTGATCTCGCCGGGAAGTTTAGAGAGTACATGCACGTCGGCTTCTCTGCTTCTAACGCGCTTGGTTCGGCGTTTCATATCGTGGAGAGGTGGAAATTTAGAACCTTTGGGTCTCACCCTGACGCGGTTCAAGAAGATGACGACTGGTTGGTCTGCTTTGAGAATCCTAGGAATGTTCGCCACCGTTATGGTTTGGATGTTAGGGTTTCAGTTGTTGGGTTAAGGATCCCTTTCTGGAGTCTCTTACCTGGTTTAGCTGCTGTTGTTGTTCTCACTGCGTTTATTGCTTACTCGTTGATTCGAGGCAAGAAGAGGATTGTTTGTGAAGGAGTAGGGCTGAACAGGGTCCCGGGAAGGCTATCCTTGGCTGAGATAAAGTCTGCAACTTCGGGGTTCAACGAGAACACGATCGTGGGTCATGGAGCTTCAGCAACTGTGTATAGAGGCTCCATTCCTATGGTTGGATCCGTGGCTGTTAAGCGCTTTGATAGGGCTCACTGGCCACAGTGCAACCGCAACCCTTTCACCACGGAGTTTACTACAATGACGGGTTACTTGCGGCACAAGAATCT